>JACXGI010002959.1:0-37628 GCA_016801175.1 Esox masquinongy
TTTCAATTTATAACCAAAATATGTGCTCATGCGTTTTTACATTTTTCTGACTATTTCACATTATTACTCATGTAAGTGTCTCAAAAAAATTGTTTTCAATACATCCTCCATGTAGCTGAGGGTCTGCAGAATCCCAGAATACAAAGCACTTCCTTGTACTATAAAGGATGACCATTTTAGAAGCCAAAATGTCAAGGTAATGACAGGCGGACTTTAAAACCCTAGCCCTTTAAGTGTTAAAACCCTAGCCCTTTAGGATCTCCAGAGAAGAATGGAGAAATCTCCCCAAATACAGGTGTGCAAGCATGTCCCATAATCGCTGCCAAAATACTAAGCGAATGTGGTCTGAATACTTACAGTACCAATCAAAAGTTTGGACACGTACTCATTCAAGGGTATTTATTTATTTTTTCCTATATTCCACATTGTATAATAATGGTGAATACATCAAATCTATGACATAACACATACGAACTCATGTGGTAACCAAAAAAGTGTTAAACAAATCAAAATAAATTTTTATTTAGTAAGTATTTTAGTAAGTAGCCACCCTTTGCCTTGATGACACTTTTGCACAATCTTGGCATTCTCTCAACCAGCATCATGAGATAGTCACCTGCAATGCTTTTCCAACAGTCTTTAAGGAGTTCCCACGTATACTAAGCACTTGTTGGATGCTTTTCCTTCTGTCTGTGGTCCAACTCATCCCAAACCATCCCAATTGCGTTGAGATCAGGTGATTATGGAGGCCAGGTCATCTGATGCAGCTCCATCACGTTCCTTCTTGGTCAAATAGCCCTTACATAGCCTGGGGTATAAGTGTGTTTTAGGTCATTGTTCTGTTGAAACAACAAATAATAGTCCAACTAAGAGCAAACCAGATGGGATGGTGTATTGCAGCAGAACGCTGTGGTAGCCATGCTAGTTGAGTGTGCCTTGAATTCTAAATAAATCACAGAGAGTGTCACCAGCAAAGCACCCCCACACCATCACACCTCCTTCATGCTTCATGATGGGAACCACACATGTAGAGATCATCAGTTCTCCCAATCTGCATCTCACAATTACATAGTGGTTGGAACCAAAAATCTCCAGTTTTGCCTCATCAGACCAAAGGACAAATTTACACCGGTTTAATGTCAATGTTTCATGTTTCTTGGCCCAAGCAAGTCTCTTCTTATTGGTGTCCTTAAGTAATGTTTTTTTGTTGCAGCAACTTGATGCATGCAGTCTCCTCTTAACAGTTCGGCGCGGTTTCACAGACACAGATTAAGCCTAGTCTAGGACTAAAACAACAAGCTCAATGGAGTTTTCTATTGAACTTGATTTTTTAGTCCTACACTAGGCTTAATCCGTGTCTGTGAAACCAGCCCATAATGTTGAGATCCGTCTGTTACTTGAACCCTTTGAAACATTTATTTGGTCTGCAATCTGACATGCAGTAAATTGCTGATTTTCTTAGGCTGGTAACTCTAATGAACTTATCCAGGTAACTACTGTACCTCATGAAGTTGATTGAGGGAATGCAAAGGTGGCTACTTAGAAGAAACTAAAATATGAATCTGTTTAAGACTTTTGTGGTTCAATATTATTCTAAAATGTGGACAATTAAAACTAAAGAAATACCCTTGAGTGAGTAGGTGTGTCCAAGCTTTTGACTGGTACTGTAAGTAAAGCCAAAATGAATTCCCAGTTGAATGCTAAATTTAAGATTAATTATCCTCTACTTGGTAATTTGTTGTTCAATGCATTCCATTCTTAGCAATTACTTGTAACAAGCTTATTTCTGAAATTGCATTTAACTTACAGATCAGTAGACTTTGCTATTATCGTAATTACCTATTTAATGCTGTATTTGATCAGCAGGTGTTGTGATTAACTGCATTGTTTAATTTTTTCTGCCTGTGTGAAAATAGAGAGGTGTGAAAATATCGTTGCAAATTCTAAAGGGGAAGCTTCCTCCAATATCCTCAAAGTAGCAGATCCCACCCGCTCAATTGTTTCTGCATGATCACACAAAAAGATTCAGGAAGTGTTGTGTTTTTTAATTGTTGTTGGTGTTTTTCCTATCGTGAACAATGCCCTTCTGGCATCTCCCATAACGGCCCGCCATTCCCTGGTCAGCCCACCTCCACCCCTCATTGCATCCATGCTATCTCCTTTTCCTCATCTGGCCTAGGCCCACTTCCATATCCACATCCAATTGTATGGGTTGTGGCCGCACGCGTAGGACCGGGACCAGCCCAAACATACTCATCACATTCTCTGGAGGACGGCCAACATCCTCACAAAAAGGTAAAGTTTGTGACCTTTTAGATCAATTAAACAGTTATGGTCTACTTATAGCCTGGATTTACACTACAATAGACCTTTTATTTACTCCTAAATAAGATTGTATAGTCCCTATGCACTTGGTAATTTAATTCTAATAATCTTTGTCTACTTAGTCCCTGTGTGTGTTGGTTACTTATTTTTATTTTCACTATGCGTAATTTGACCCTTGGAATGCTCAGTCTGATTGTATTGATGTTAAATACTGATTTTAAGGTATTTACAGAGAGAGGTTTTGTTATTTTATTTTTTATGATTTTTTTTCTGTTTTAAGTGTTTTTCTAAAGGACCAAATGAGACACTGTCACAAACTGTTGATTTTTTTTTTTTGTTGTTGAGTGAGTCTACAGCCCAACTCTAGAGCCCCAAGCATTTGAGTCATACCCATGCTCATAACTTTCAGTCTTTACACTAGCTGTATTGATTCAGCCCAAACACAAACTTTTAAATAACTGTGTTTGCTGCTACATATCTGATTTCTGCCCCTTTTGTTTTTGTGGTGGGCTATAGCTGGTTCCTCTTGGATGTGCACAGCTGGCTTGGAGGGCGAGAAAAGTGAGAGAGGCTGTTAGTAATTTTTCATCACTCGAATTTCAACAAAAAATAATATTATTATTATTCTGTCAATCTTTCCTGTGACTGGAAAAATGTTCTGGTCTTATATTTTATGTGGTTGGTCTTATATTTCATAAGGTTTAACATAGCTTCTGATGTGTTAAAATTGTAAGAAACAGACTTTATGCAGTCACTGCACTGCTAAGCAGTAGGGTGCAAATGTTCATCTTCAAAATGTAAGTGATCAATTTATTCCTTGAAAATGACAATACATACCTAAGTTATTGATTAAAAGTAAAGACTTACCAGTCCTTATTACAGTGTATAATATAGGGGGCCATTTGTATTGAGTCACAAAATAGATCTCAATACATTCCTTTACCCAGATTAAAAGGGCATTATATCAAATTGTTGTATTGTATTAAATGAAAAAGCTCATAAGGTACTAGTTGAATAATAATGTTTCACAATATTTATTAACTAGACATGATTTTGGGTGCATACAAAAACACATCCTAAAATGCAGAATTTAAATTGCGCATAAGAAAGTGCACCGACTTTCTTATGATTGTCAAATGGAAAAGCGGTACCCTCCCTCTATTCCATCAGCATCACTGTGACACTCAGTCCCATCTAAATAGCTTTTTGAAATGTTTAAAAACATTTACAGCTTTGTAAGCTGGTAAAATAAAAGTTAAAAAAGTCCGTTTGAATGCACTGCTGACGTAATTCAGCAAACTTCCACCAGGTGGGAACAAATCAGGGATATCCCCTCTAACTGTCTTTGGTCTGATACAGGGGTTTTCAAAGTGTGAGGCGCGCCTCCCCAAGAGGGGCACGCCAAAACAAATTAAAAAGTAGTCATCTATGTTTTATAAGTCAAATTATAAAGCCCAAGGCATGCTGTTACCTAATATAAATGCATGTTAGAATTAATACATGTCATATTAATGGTAGATAAATATTATATACAATTATCTCTCTGTGTCGATACAGGCAGCAGAGTGGAACACTGAATTCCCAACTGGCTCTATGTAACTTTACATTTGTTGTCTGATAAATAAGTTAGAGTTGACGATCACAACGTTTCAATACATCATGTTATTATGAATGGCTGTAAAATAGGGACCTTAGCGGTTGTAAAGGCAAAGATTCACCAGGAGGCAGGCATAAATGGTGGATTTACTTATTTAGCTACACAGACGGCAATGATCAGTTTAAATGTAGCATAAATATATTTTTAGGTTATGTAGATATCATACTCTATATATTAAGAATTCAGTCTTCATTTCAGTCTTCATTTCAGTCTTACATTTAGAAAATGCCTATAGCCTAATTGATGGAATGCGCAATACTGGAGAGAAATTATTTTTTTAGCACCCAAGGATCAATAGCTTATTTTTATTTTTGAGTCTGACCACATCAATGAATTTAGCAGTTGGTTTACTTGGGAAGCCCAAAACTGACATTATGCAAGGTGGCCTAATTATGAAAGCTGATTATTGTGATGGCTTGTCAATGAACAGCATGCAATGCCGTGCACAATGTTTAAAAAGCTATTTGGACGAGTTAGTGGTACTAGAAGGTTTTTGGACTATATGTTGTTTTTTGGGTACAACATTTATTTTCTAGCTTTCTTTTGTTTCCCTTTAATAAGTTCTGTGATTGGTCATAAAACATTATTGCAATCAAAAAACGCAAACTATACTGAACTGAGCTGTCTTGAATACATTTGGGAATGTTTTTTTTAACCTTTTTTTATACTGGGAAATGAAACTGAGCTCAGGTCTATTTACTGTTAAGCCCTGCATTACAACAATATCAAAAGTGTATAAATGGAAAAAGCACAGAGACACACAGATATGAAACACACACAAAGAAAAGTATTTACAGTAGAGAGTAATGCCTCTGAAATAGATCAAATACCTTTGTATGTGTATGTGTGCTCATCAAATGTATATTTAAATTAGATGGTGAAAGACAGAGCAGAGAGAGTTTTCCCTGTACTGATTACGTGTCAGAGCTGGGTTGTTATCTACTGATCCCAGAACTTCCCCTGGAGTACCGAAGTGGATCTGTCTCACGTAATGCACCCTGCACTGAGACCACGCTGCTGGCTGACAGGAAGGCTCGATAAGCACACCACAAAGAGGCCGATACATAAGGAGCACTTCCTTTGCCAAAGGGGGTTAGTCAGGAGAACGCACTCCAACTCCTTCCTGACAGGGTACAGTGACAAACATACACACTTGACAACTCATTTCACGGACTGGATTATGGATATAGATCTTGTTTCTCTTACAAACACATTCATGGTATTCTATCCTTGTGGGGACACAAACCTTTTCCCCCCAAAAAAGTATATATTCCCTAAACAGCAACCCTATTGTAACTGTGTTTCCACAATTAACCTAAGACAGAAATATTACGTTACACATAGTGTTTTCAGTAAGTGTAAAAGTATAACCCATCAGTGTTTCTGCATTTTGTGGTGTCATAGACTTGACAATTTGTTTTGCCATCAGCCTACACTCAATACCCCATAATAGTAATGTGCATGTCCACCCTGGTCCTGACAGTGATGTTGCTGTCTCTGACTCTACATGTGCACAAATGATTTAATCTTTACTCACTTCTGCTCTTGTAAAACATTAGATTCTTACATGTAGCCCAGTGAAAAATCAGTAATTTCTTTAGTGCTATTTTAGTCTTATGAAAGTTAAAATATGGTTCATGCAATTCAGTAAAAAATAATACTGTTATCGCGGGAGAAAACGTTTTTGTTGTTTGTGTCCCAGAAAGCTGGATGTAGCTTGGTCTGGCATTAGCTAAAGAAAATAGTGCACCTGTTGGAAAGAAGAGAACGAGAGGAGGGGCTAGAGAGAAGTAGCGTTCCTCGGATTGGAATTTTGCTCTTGACATTTTTGCGCTTTTGAGTTTTTTCCCTGTTATCAAACTAAGTTAGATATATACATATACTTTTTTTATTTTGTCAAGGGATCATTGGTTCGATAATTTGGGAAGACAGTCGAATAGATTTTTTTCTTCAAGACGTGTCCGTGAGTACTGCGGAGTACTAAGCAGTGAAGTTTCTGCTGACCTAGCTAGTGTTCATTCGAACTGCTAACTGTGCTTTTGGAAAGTTGTGGCTTTTTAAGTGCACCAACGATTCATGGACCCTAACGCAGGGGTGTGTGTGTATGCCATGGCCAACCGTTATAGTACCTTAAACAGAATAACGGATAACAGTTTCACGGGTCGTTTTCGCACCTCGAAAACTTGGTCGTTTTCGCACCTCGTTCGTCAATTCGGGTGTCGGAATACAAAAGCAGTTAAAGTAGGTGGGGTTTCCCAACGGGTAGCTTTTTATTTGTTTTTTTCTAGCTATCGTTAACTTTAGTTTCGTGGCTGGAAAGACTGGCTAGGTGAGGAAATTTAAAGTTAATCTAATCAACTACTGTTACTCACATAGGTTAAGCCGCTAGTACATTCTTACAGT
Source organism: Esox masquinongy (assembly GCA_016801175.1). Lineage (NCBI taxonomy): Eukaryota > Metazoa > Chordata > Actinopteri > Esociformes > Esocidae > Esox > Esox masquinongy. The sequence continues at coordinate 6,386 of JACXGI010002959.1, forward strand.
ACTAGTGCCGTTTGAAGCTAGCCGTACAGCAGGTGATTATAACGGTACGGTTCGGGTTGCGACTATATAATGTAGCCAATTTCAGTGAAATGTTGTGTCCGACAAGGCAGTTATCGTGCGTATGGCTTCATGTTCATAGGTGATTGAATTTGCCTGATAATCACTTCCATTCAGAGTGTGCAGGCAATTTTTTGTTACTTAAGCAAAAGCACTGTGTATGATTATCAGTGTTTATCATCACAATCAATAATCGAATAACAATATTAATAATGCTGCTGGCTAGATCTATTTTTCTTTGCGAATGTACACATACAGCTCCGGAAAAAAATAAGAGTGCACCTTTTTCTTTCCTTTCCAAAAAAATTAAAAAGGAAAGTTTTGAGTGAGGAACGGAAGCGTTCAATTTACAGTGGTCTCTTAATTTTAACCCTTCTATTCCTCACACAAATCCTTCCTTTTCGACTTTTTTGTAAAGGAAAGAAAAAGGTGCAGTGGTCTCTTAATTTTTTCCGGAGCTGCACGTTGATCGGAGCACTGAGCTGGAGAACCATGAATGTACCTGAAGCCAATCAGTGTTGCCAACTCCTCAGTAAGGAAAGTAGCTTTGGCTATACTAAAAGTCGCTAAATGACGTCATCCCCTAATTTGCATAATTGGCCATGTGCATGTTATTGTGATGGATGCTGTAGGAGTGGGAGACAAAAAGTGTGTAAAAAAACACCCTAAATATGTTTAGAACTACAAATGAACTTTCTTCTGTCGATTCTTGTTTTTTTTAATGTCACAATTCCTGGACAGTGGACGAGTAAGTGACTGAGGCTGTGTGAGTCAAATGCAGTGATTTGTTTTGGTGCAGTGATTTATTTTAGACAAAGAACATTTTACATTTACATCCCGCCTGAATGTAAGCCAGGGCTGGATCAGCCAGCGGCGGCTTTCCACATGCGTGATACATTTGCAGTCTCTGGACATGGAGGGGTGAACATCTCCTGCTCTGACTTAAGCTGGGAGGGACTGCTGCGTGAGGACTGGGCCGTTTGTGAATGCTTTGGGACGGGGAGGGGCCCACGGCAGCACTCGCTGCTCGTTGAGAAGAGTAAGAACGATACATGCTTTCACGTCAGAGTCTCCAAAAGTCTCCAATAACACCAGAAAAAGTCGCTAGATTTGTCGCTAGTCGCTTTTTTGAAAAGGAGTCGCTAGAGGTGTCTGAATACTCGCTATATATAGCGACAAAGTCGCTAAGTTGGTAACACTGAAGCCAATCATCACGTTGTACAGCAAATTGCACATCACCATTGCGTTAGCGCGGGAACTTGAACGAGAGTGACTGCAACAGAAAAAATATATATTACACTGAAATAAATGGCTTGTTGTCGATATCATTATCATGGGTGCTTTTATGTGATCTATGGGCAACACGCACAGACTTCTGAAGGAAGAAGCCATGACGGTTGTGAAAATCCAGATGTTAAGGCAACCATTAGTTGGCTAACATTAACCTTTTCACGCGAGTTTCAAATATCACTTAATGCCCCCCCCCCGTGTGAGTTTTTTTTGCGAGATTTCAGTACTAATTCCAGAATGTAATTATGACGTCACAATACATTTCATCCGCAGCTTCCCAAAAACACCACGCTGCTTACTAGTTATGCATCTTAATTTTTTTATTTCAATTATATTAGCAAACTACTATCGGTAATAATACTGTTAAAAATACATATTGAATAATTATTTACCAACCGTAAAAATGCTGTCCTTTTTCTAAAGATCGCAGCGCAAAAGATACTGACATGCTTCACTTGTTGAATCAATAAAACATATGCTAACTATCAGGCAATAGGTGGGTGGTGTGTAAATCATGTATTTGCGTCATTATTCAGAAGCTCTTAGTAATGGACAAATACGATCAGTGAAAAAATTGTTTTTTGGAAGATTACGTTGAGCTTTTTTCTCAAGAGCAATTCCTGAGGGGTACACCAAAATTAGTGCTGTAATACTGTTTTTGTTTGTGCCATCGGTTTGCTTGCTACTGTAGATCTGCAAATTCAGCTATTGTGTGTGTGAACCTACCAACGTAAAACAAACTGACTGGATAAACCCCACGTTAGCTACGTGCATTGTGTGCCTTTCAGACGGTTGACAAGAACACAGTCACCTTGCCAGCTAAGGAACACTATACACTGCATTGCAAGCTTCTCTCATTGACTCAAATTCAAACAGCTGCATACGCTGTAGCTTGCTAACAAACGTCAGCTAACCGCTGGCTAACAAAGTGTGACCTGTAATTCAGTGCAGCAAAAATTAAGATTGGTGACAGTTATAAATGTGTCTTATTGTGTTGAGCGGTAGAAGTAAAGAAATGTCTAACATATCCTTTGTTTGAACTAGTTACTGAAAGTCAACCACCAACGAGAGACTCCCTCAGATTCTCACACACGCACTGTAGTTATGTGGTACCTGCATGATGTGCCACTGCTGAGGACTGGAGAGCAGGGGGTCACAATCTTTTGAAACTTAAAAACACGCTATTAAGTGTCTATAATCAGCAGAAGTATTTTTATTGCGTGTTATAAATGTTATTGAAATTACATAGTTTATACTGTGATATATTGGGGAGGAACAAATCATAATTTTCCCAGGATGGCAAATCTATCCGAAAGACGGGCAATGTAAATGACCATCCGGTCTCAGAGTTATCATCACATTTCTTTATCTTTGGTTGATAAACAAACATAGTGGCGCCCACAAACGGGTAACGTAACTTCTAGAAACTTTTTACAAAATTATTTTGACCGGTTGTCAGCTCTTCCAAGAAATGGTAAGATGCTCTAGTTCAAAAGTCACTAATATCATTAGTTTTTGTGTCAGACGTATTATGTTTATTTTAGAAAAATATGACTGCTAGTGTTGGCTGCCTGTTGGTGCATAAGTAACCCTTCTTGTCCCGATTTGAACGCTTGTTACCTCATTAATATAGTGTAGGTCTTCAAACAATTACAAGGAGTAAATAAAGTTATAAACATTGTTTGAGCTAAATGTGAGTAAATGGTGAGGTCTGACTAGTGATTGTTGCGTCACTCGTACCTAGACGTTCTGATGGTGCGTTCTAACAATACATTCTAATCACACCGGTGTGGTCGTACGTTTCAGGGACCACTCTAGACTGATCACACTGGTGTGATCGTACGCGTCAAAGGGTTAAACAACTAGCTTGCTACTGTATGTGTAAATGTGCATGGCAGCTATGCTTCCTTATTTGAAAGTCCTGGCTCTGATCACTTGACCCCATCAAACAGAAGAGGCCAAGGTAGAATACCTTTGCACAGTCAAGGGCAGCATGGACAAAAAAGCACAATTGATTGCAAATAACTATGATGCAATAGCCCCGTATCAATATGTTACTACTTGTCTACCAGAAAAAAGTATGTGTTGAAATTATAAAGAGTGTATGGAAAGTTTTTATTTTAACTTATTTACATTACTACTAGTCTTTATGCATCAAACAAAGAATAACTACTTGAATAACCTCCCCTTCCAAACTACATTTTCCACAGAGAGGAAGAGGCAGCTCTTATGGAATCTTTTGGGTTAGTGATTTAGAAGTAAGGGGCTATAGTAACAGTAGGTGGTAAATAGTATGAAATTAGGAAAGACTAATAGGCTTATGACAAATCAGTCCAGGAATTGGGCATGAATCAATATTTCCTCTTCTAAGATGAGATACCTGTAATTCTTAACCTGTTACAAACAGAAATATACCCTAAAGTGACATCACCTGGTCTGCCCTTCCTAGGGTAATCTCCAGTACTGGGTGTGTTGGAGGGCATCTTGACCATTTCCAGGGTCCTGGTCTGCTCAATTTTCAAAGCTGAGCTGTAGCTCAGACACACACAGGCCTTCAGATTGAGAAAATCAGGAAACAAGCTTTGTCCCTTACCTCAAGTATATACACTGCACAAAAAAATTAAAGGAGGACGGAATCATCACAGTATAACACCAATGAATTAAACTTCAGGGATATCAGTCTGTCCAGTTAGGAATCATAAGCAATTGTGAATCATTGTCACCTGTTTTGGAGCAAATGAAAGTGAAAACAGGTGTGCACAGCAAGGAGAGGCAACAGCAAGACAACCCCCCCCAAAAGGGGAATGGTTTTGCAGGTGGTGGCCACAGACAATCGCTCTCTCCTTATCTTTTCTGACTGATTATTCTTGAGTTTTGCGTTTTTGTGTCCTTGTCACTACTGGTAGCATGAGGCGGTACCAGCAACCCATTCAGGTTGCACAAGCAATGCAGCTCCTCCAGGATGGCACATCCATAAGTGCCGTCGCAAGATAGTTTGCTTTGTCTCCCCGTACAGTCTCAAGAGAATGGAGATACCAGGAGACAAACCGTTACACGAGGAAAGCTGGACAGGGCCGTTGAAGGGCATCAACCAAGCAGCAGGGCCGGTAACTGCTCCTCTGTGTGAGGAGGAACAGGAGGAGCACTGCCAGTGCCCTACAAAATGACCCCCAGCAGGCTACTGGTATGCATTTCTGACCAAACTGTCAGAAACAGACTCCATGAGGATGGCGTGAGGGCCCAACATTCTCTTGTGGGATCTGTGCTCACAGCCCAGCACCGTGCAGCTCGATTGGCATTCATCAGAGAACCCCGTTCTCCTCACAGATGAGAGCAGATTCACACCGAGCACGTGACAGATGTGAAAGAGTCTGGAGACGCCATGTTGTACATTATGCTGCCTGCAACATCAACCAGCCTGACCGGTTTGGCGGTGGCTCAGTGATGGTTTGGGGAGGCATATCCTTGGAGGGTCGCACAGACCTCTACGTGCAAGCTAACGGTACCCTGACTCCTGTTAGGTCCCGGGATGAAATCCTCAGATCCATCGTTAGACCTTACACTGGTGCAGTGGGCCCTGGGTTCCTCCTGGTGCAGGACAATGCCCAACCTTGTGGCCAGAGTGTGTAGGCAGTTCCTGGATGACGAAGGCGTTGATGCCATTGACTGGCCCTCACGTTCCCCAGACCTGAATCCAATTGAGAACCTCTGGGACATTATATATTGGTGCATCCAACGCTGCCAAGTAGCACCACAGACTGTCCAGGAGCTCACTGATGCCCAGATCCAGGTCTAGGAGGAGATCCTCAAGGACACCATCGGCTGTCTCATCAGGAGCATGCCCATACATTGTCGGGAGTGCATGCAGGCCCGTGGGGGCTATAAACACTACAGTCACATTACGAGTTGCCGTGATGAAATTCACACAAGTTGGAACAGCCTGTGATTTCAGTTGTTTACACTGATTGTCCATATGAGTTTGAATCCAGCCCTCAGTCGGTTGGTGGTTTTGTTTTCCATTGACCGTGGTTACGTCGATTTGGTCTTAACAAATTACAAAATGTACAGTAAAGATTTTGATCTTTAACATATTTCGTTCATCGAGACCCGATGTGTAATTTAAGTTGTACATGTCTTATTACTTCAAACACATTACTGTGTGAGTTACCATATATACACACAAACACACTTGCACCTGATTTATTGTATCTTAGATAAGCACACAAACTAATACTACTCATGTTATGGTATCACATGCAATGCATTCTATGCTCAACTGTGCTCCATCAACCCAGATTAATGCAATCTGTGGACCTAACCCAAAATATAATTACCTGCTGTACGGCTAGCTTCAAATGGCACTTTTACTGTAAGAATGTACTAGCGACTTAACCTATGTGAGTAACTAGTTACAGTAGTTGGTTAGATTAACTTTAAAGTTCTTCACCTAGCCAGTCTTTCCAGCCATAACACTAACATTAATGATAGCTAGCTTGTTGCACTGAAATAATCTAAATGAATGCTACCTATTGGGAAACCCTACCTACTATAACTGCTCTCATTTTCCCATATCCGAATTGACGAATGAGGAGCGAAAACTGACAATTTCTCCAAACGTAGAAAAACAGAAAACGGATAACGACCCGTGAATCTGTCACCCATTATTCTGTTTAAGGTACTATAACGGTTGGCCACGGGATACACTGACTCGCAGGTAACACAAATGCTTGTGTAAAGACTGATAAGTGACTGATCGTTTTTTATGACATTGGGTATCTGGAGGATAAAGAACCCCCGAAAATATTTAAATGGTTGACCCTCACACAAGCAAAATGTATTTTCAAATCACCCTCCCCAAGCCTTTGGGAAAAAAAACATGACCCCATTCAAAATGCAGTACAAAAAGTAGATCAAGCGCATTTGGTCTCAAAAACATACTCTCCTGCTTAACAATATGCATGCAAAGGTAGCCTATACTATAGGCCTACTGGACAAACAACTGACCCAATAAAAGTGGAAATATTAAAACGTATATAGCTTAGATTAGCTATATATATCTTCGATTAGCTATATATTTAAAATGCAGAACATTGTTCTAAATTAAAGATTTCATCGTGCCTGAAAATTCAAGCCCAGTCTGACCCATGTACGCTCAGATGAGGCCCAAGCCCTGGCCAGGTCCGATGTCACAGAAAATAATTGAGCCTGGCCCAAAATGAAACCCAATTACAAAAGGAGAGATAAAGATGTTGTTACAGTGGGTGCATAATGACAAAATGCAAAATTTACAGAGCAACAGTGGGGCCCAGGAAATTAAAATTAATTTAAACTACATATAAATAACTGTAAAGAACAGGTGCATCTCAAAAAAAGTTCATTTTTTTCCATAATTCAAATAAAAAACTGACACCTTCATATATTCTAGATGAATTACACAAAGTGAAACATTATAAGCCTTTTTTGTTTCAATCTTGATGATTACAGCTCATGGAAATGAGCTTACAGCTCATGGAAATCAAATATCTCAAAATATTAGAATAAAAACATTTACAATACAGATATGTCAACCTGAGAAGAGCTCTAATCAGCTAATTAACTCCTGAGCCTTCAGTACACACAACCACAATCATGGGGAAGACTGCTGACTTGACAGTCTTACCTGGGTGAGGGAGAAAAAGAACTGGACCGTTGCTCAGTAGTCCAATGTCCTCTCTTCAGATGAAAGTAAATTTTGCATTTCATTTGGAAATCAAGGTCCAAGAGTCTGGAGGAAAAGTGGAGAGGCACAGAATCCAAGTTGTTTAAAGTCCAGTGTGAGGTTTCCACAGTCAGTGATGATTTGGGGTGCCATGGTATCTGCTGGTGTTGGTCCACTGTGTTTTATCAAGTCCAGCCGTATACCAGGAGATTTTAGAGCAGTTCATGCTTCCATCTGCTGACAAGCTTTATGGAGATGCTGATTTCCTTTCCCAGCAGGATTTTGCACCTGCCCACAGTGCCAAAACGACTGGTAACTGGTTTGCTGCCCATGGTATTACTGTGCTTGATTGACCAGAGAATCAGTGGGCCCCGCTGTTCACTCACATGCCAAACTTGACCACGCATTAACTACAGTTAGGTCCGGAAATATTTGGACACTGACACAATTTTCATAATTTTGTCTCTGTATGCCACCACAATGGATTTGAAGTGAAATAACCAAGGTGCAACTGAAGTGCAGACTTTCAGCTTTAATTCAAGGGGTTGAACAAAAATATTGTATGAAATGTTTAGGAATTGCAACCATTTTCATACACAGTCCCCTTTTTTCAGGGGCTCAAATGTGATTGGACAAATTAATACAATCATGAATAAAATGTTCATTTTTAATACTTTGTTGAGAATCCTTTGCAGGCAATGACTGTTTGAAGTCTGGAATGCATGGATATCATCAAACGCTGGGTTTCCTTCTTTGTGATGCTTTGCCAGGCCTTTACTGCTGCTGTCTTCAGTTGTTGTTTGTTCGTGGGTTTTTCTGCCTAAAGTTTTGTCTTCAGCAAGTGAAATGCATGCTCGATCGGGTGGAGATCAGGTGATTGACTCAGCCATTGGAGAATATTCCACTTCTTTACTTATAAAAACCCCTGGGTTGCTTTCCCAGTATGTTTTGGGTCATTGTCCATCTGTAAAGTGAAACGCCGTCCAATCAACTTCACTGAATTTGGCTGAATCTGAGCAGACAATGTATCCCTATACACTTCAGAATTCATCCGGCTGCTTCTGTCTTCTGTCTCATCATCAATAAACACGAGTGACCCAGTGCCATTGGAAGCCATGCATGCCCATGCCATCACCTGCCTCCACCGTGTTTTACCGATGATGCGATATGCTTCGGGTCATGAGCTGTTCCAAGCGTTCTCCATACTTTTTTCTTCCCATCATTCTGGTACAGGTTCATCTTAGTTTCAACTGTCCAAAGAATGTTGTTCCAGAACTAGGCTGGCTTTTTTAGATATTTTTTGACAAGGTCTAATCTGGCCCCTTTATTCTTGAAGCGTATTTGCTCTTGTGAAGTCTTCTCTTCATGGTCGACTTGGATAATTGTATGCATACCTCCTGGAGAGTGTTCTTCACTTGGCTGGATGTTGTGAAGGGGTTTTTCTTTACCATGGAAAGGATCCTATGATCATCCACCACTGTTGTCTTCCGTGGACATCCAGGCCTTTTTGTGTTGCAGAGCTCACCAGTGAGTTCTTGGTAAACTGCCAAAATGAATAAACGTGTGTCAGTGTCCAATTATTTCCGGACCTAACTGTACTTTTTCAGATTATATCCTGTTGCTAGTGATGGCTGGCCGGCAAACATCATGCCCTCTAGACCCTATCCCCTCCCTTCTCCAGACCTTTTAGCATTCTTCACCTCCCTTATAAACTTCAGTGAGTACTGGCTGCCTCAGCGGACTTCAAGATGGCCAGAGTAGTTCGCCTTTTAAAGACCACCTCAAGCTTAACCTTGACAAGCCTGAACTGCTCTGATTTCATGGGATGGCCTGTCCACTCCAGGACATGTGGTTGACAACAGCACAGTGTCCTCCGCCCAGAGTGCAAAAACTCTTGGCGTGTCCCTAGACGACATGTTCTCATTCCCTGCTAACATTAAAGGGATAGTTCATCCCAGATTCATATTTGGGTGAAATAACATTTACCTTGAGTTGTTCTTGAAGGCCAATAGAGTCATTTTTCCCGACAAGCCGTTATTCATCTCTGTTCCAGACTGAATTGGCATTATTAGCATTATCCAAATTCATGAATTGAAACTGTGTCCCAAGCAACAAAAGCAGCATTGCTAGCTAAAACAAATTTAAAAAGCACTTCAAACTAAGCATTATTTCATCCAAATATGAATCTAGGATGAACTATCCCTTTAAGGCAGTGACTCGCTCCTGCAGGTTCATGTTCTACAACATTCGACTTTACCTCACACATGAAGCAGCACAGATACTTATCCAGGCACTTGTCACATCTGTCTCACGTCTGGATTACAGCAACTCACTCTTGGTAGGGATCCCATCATGCGCAACCAAACCCCTGCAACTCATTCAGAATGACCCTAGCCTGCCTGGTGTTAAACCTTCCCAAGTTCTCCCATGTCATCCCACTTCTTCACTCACTACCCTTTCAGTTGAAGCTCAAATACGCTTCAAGGCTATGGTTCTTTCATATGGAGCAGTAAGAGGAGCTTCTCCTCCCTACCTTCAGGCAGTGGTCAAACCCGACATCCCTAGCAGTGCTCTTCGTACAGCCACCTCTGGACTCTTAGTGGTCCAGCCTTTTTGGGGCGCTTCCCGATCCATGCACACAAAACACTTCTCTGTCCTGACACCTCAATGGCCAAAACATCTTCCCTTGGAGGCTAAGATAGCATAGTCTCTGCCTATCTTCAAAAGACATAAAGTACCTACAGTAAAATAGTTCCAATGCAACCACCAAAATTGAACTATGAGGCCTGAATGCCAGATGCTCGTTCTGGTGAAGAGAAGGTACTGCTCATCACCTGTCTAATACCATCCCCTCTGTGAAGCACAGTGATGGGACCATAAGGCTACCAAAATGCTTCTCTGCGGTAGGGACTGGGAAACTGGTCAGGATTGAGGGAAGGATGAACAAAGCAAAATACAGAGGTTCTTGATGAAAACCTGATCCAGAAATGATAGGATGGTGTATAATTAACAATAGCTCTGATTGGTCTGCCATGAAGTGTGTATTTGTATACTAGCTTCTCTCAACCACAATACTGTCAAATGTCCTGGATTAAACTGGCACTGTTGATAAAGATCAGAGGAAGAAAATCGGATACTATTTGGAAGATGATCATGGCATGCTTTCTTGGTGTCAGAATCAGACAACAATGTGGATCTGCCTTAGTAACTTGGGTAACGTTAAACAAATGAAACCAGAAATTAAAAGACTGAGATAAACAGTGTTTTATTACAGAAGTACAAGATTGATTTGGAATCAGTCAAATGCTTGGTTGAAGTGAAGTATGGAAAGGCAATGGTGAAAATTTTGAAGTAGACAAAAGGTCCCCAAAAAGAAACATAGTACAATACCTTTCAGTCTGACGTGAAATGTTCATCCATTAATATGGGTAGGTGCTATGTACATTGAAATGTGTCGTTTCCATAATTTGAAAGTTAGCCTGTTATTAGCTTGCAAATGACTACCTAACATTAGTTCTTTGGCTTGGTTAGCTTCTGGCTCTTTTGCAGAATTATAATGGACCCAAGTCAGGGGGAGAAGCGTTCTTTGTTGTTTATTCACAAAATACAGCTCCAGAAAAAATTTAGACCACTGCACCTTTTTCTTTCCTTTCCAAAAAAGTTGAAAAGGAAAGTTTTGAGTGAGGAACAGAAGCGTTCAATTTGCAGTGGTCTCTTAATTTTAACCCTTCTGTTCCTCACTCAAAACCTTCCTTTTCGACTTTTTTGGAAAGGAAAGAAAAATGTGCAGTGGTCTCTTAATTTTTTCCGGAGCTGTATATTACATATCTTTACTAGATGTTCAGCCTTCGTTCCATCTCTCTCTTCTTGGTCTTTCGAAATGTCTTTGTGCTTCCCCAAATGTCTTCTATAAGTGTATTCTACATCCTATCCTTATATGGCCTGGCATAGTGCCCCCTCTTGAGTTCTTGTCTCCACATATACACACTTAGGCTGGGTTGCACCAACATGGTTTAAATTAATCTAGGATAAGAGCTAATCTATGTTTTGTAAATCTAAGTTTAAAATTAATCAGAGCTGTGTTGCACCACTTAGTTTTAAATATGGATCAGTAAATCCATGATTAATGGAATTAATCTGTGATTAGTAGCAAATACAGTAGCCCACCGGATGTGTTGTAAGGCCACAAAGTTGCTTTACCATGAAAAGATAAACAAAGTAGCAAACTAGCATTGCTGCAGTTATTTTTCATGAAATTGATTGTGGCTCGTGGGTAGTTTTTTAAATTGAAGTCCATTATTTCTAAAGTAGACCACACAACTCGTTTGTAAAATAACGTGAGCTATTGTTTGAAACTTATCATGGCTCGTCAAACAAGTTCAAATTTCTCCTCTTATGAAAAAAATCTATTATCTGAACTGTTGGAGGAATTTAGTATTCTACTGGAGGATAAAATGACAGACAACATGACCGTCAAAAAGAAAGAGACGAGATGGGCAATTTTATGCGAGCGATTCAACGGATCGACTGGGATTAAAGCGAAAAGGGACACCAACCAAATTAAGTATTGCTGGAAAAACTTGAAATCAGAGGCTAAAAAGGATGCGGGAGAAGAGAGAAGACAGCTATTTCAGACCGGAGGGAGGACACTGTCCAAACAAATTGTCCTCTCTCCCAGAAGATATCGGAATTGATTCCCCAGCAGATTGCCCCTCTACCTAACCCCTACAACGGACAAGTTGATCAACCAGTATTGTGTAAGGAGATACATTTTTAGCTGAATGTTATAGCTAGTTTCACTGTAGGTACTATACAGTAACGTTATTTTATTTATTTGATCTATCTTTCCTTCCCCCAGTGGAGCTGACACCCTGTGGGATGGAGGAAGGGCAATATGAGGAAGTTGAACCAGTTACTGCAACAGCACCACATAGGCCAATCAAAAGCCCCAAAACTGACATGAATCAGACCCATACTGATGTATTGAGGCTAGAGAGAGAGAGAGAGAAATGTACTGCAGATTGAGGTCCTGAAATTACAAAGAGGTTCTTCTAATTTAAAAAAATTACTAATAGAAGGGAACAAATGCCCACTTTGCAAAGAAGGATGATTGTATTTACAGTACATGTGTGTTCATTTATATTCTTTTATATTGGTTTATTAATTTGAATCCATGTAGACCTGAAATATTTATTAAAACAATTTTCCAAGCAAAAGTGTCCTCCATTCTTCGCCCACTCTTCTGTTCTCGTGCTTCCAGTTCCAACCTGTATAGTGTTGAGAATAACAACGGATAGCAGTCTCGAAAATATATCAAAATATAATATGCTTTACATATTAAAAATTATATATGCACACTTTAGGCTGCAAAATGGTTCTCTATCAAGGTTCTTCTCATTGCATTCCCATTGGCATTGGCTGCATTGTGCACCTGGTCATCATCTCGAATCAGAGGTGGGTCCTCTTCAGCCTCCTCTGATATTTTGTCTCCTTGTCTCTTGCCAAAGTTATACAAAACTGCCAATGCAACAATTATGGTCAGTGTAGTGTCCATCTTTGTGCGTAGCCCCTTCTGTAGGCATGGAAATCTTTTTTTCCACACTCCAAAAACGCTCTCTAAAAGACCTTTTTAGGATGTGAGAGGAGTTGTATGCTCTCTCTTCAGGTGTCTGGGGATTGAAAAGGGGAGTCATAAGGTATCCGCAACAGGCATATCCATTGTCCCCTAGTAGGTGGCCTTCATAGGCCCACACTTCTAGCATTGCACACAGATGACTGTTATCCCATATTCTGCTGTCATGGGTGGATCCTGGCCATCTAGCTACAATGTTACTAAGATTGCCATTTTTATCACAGACAGCCTGCGCATTGATGGAGCAGAGCAGTAGCCTTTACGATTACGTAACAGTTCTCCATTCTTGCCACCAGGGTTGGAAATAGGAATATGAGTACCGTCTATTAACCCTAGAATAACTAGGAATCAAGCTTTTCTATAAAATTCAGCTGCTGTTTCTGCTGTTGGATGAAATTTGATGTACTGACTCTTTAGACCGGCAATAGCACCTGACACTCTGGCCACAATCCTGCTGACAGTTGACTTGTGGAGTCCAAAAAGGTCTCCATCCACCATTTGGAAGCATCCAGTGGAGGCACCGCAGGGCCACCAGGAGCTGAAGCATTGGAGGGACAGCTGCATTCCTGTCACTCCCATGCTGAATGACTGGTCCAACCTTTTGGTTTAAACGAGTAACTGAGTCCTTGGAGAAGCAGTATCTTTTCGAAAACTCTTCATTATCTTAAAACTCTTTTTTCTCTGAGGAACTCTGTTATACATTTGCTCTCTCCACTGCAAATATGCTGCCATCTTTGTCAAGTTAAACCACCGCAAGTGGCAGTTTAGAATTAATTTGTAATCTAAGTTCAAATTCCAAAAAAGATTTTTGGAGCAACGGTTTTAAAACTAATCTAGGTTTAAAGTCAGAAATAAACTTAGATTAAAGGAAGGATTATTTAACTAGGAACAATTTAAATCTAGGTTTTACATTTGGTGCAACAAGATTTATAGATAAACCTTGATTTAACCCCGTTTAAAAGTGAATCTCTGTTGGCGCAACCCCCCCTTATTGGGTTGTCTGGGGCCCCTCAATAATTGATATCAGCTGTTTGCTATACGACACGTCATATATTACAATAGAGCGAAGTACCATTCCTTTGTGTTGTGTTCTTTAACAAGAGTATAGAACTAAGACCTCTGAAGGTGTGCTGTGGTATCTGGCACCAAGACTTTAGCAGCAGATCCTTTAAGTCTTGTAAGTTGAGAGGTGGGGCCTCCATGGATCGGACCTGTTTGTCCAGCACATCCCACAGATGCTTGATTGGATTGAGATCTGGGGAATTTCCAGGCCAAGTCACCACCTTGAACTCATTGTTGTGTTCCTCAAACCATTCCTGAACCATTTTTGCTTTGTGGCAGGGCGCATTATCCTGCTGAAATATGCCAATGCCATCAGGGAATACCATTGCCATGAAAGGGTGCACATGGTCTGCAACAATGCTCAGGTAGGTGGTATGTGTCAAAGTAACATCCACACGAATGGCATGACCCAAGGTTTCCCAGAAGGACCCAAGGTTTCCCAGCAGAACATTGCCCAAAGCATCACACTGCATCCGCCGGCCTGCCTTCTTCCCATAGTGCATCCTGGTGCTATGTGTTCTCCAGGTAAGTGACACACGCACCCGGCCATCCACGTGATGTTAAAGAAAATGTGATTCATCAGACCAGGCCACCTTCTTCCATTGCCCCGTGGTCCAGTTCTGATGCTCACTAGCGATGTGCATTGGACCATATTTTACTCTCCGAATAGTATGTGTTGTTATTCGAATAGTATTTGGTTAACCGAAATACATGTTTTTAAAAACTACCGATACCACATGAGCGCTACTACGTAACGCGTGAAGGACAGGGTGTTGTTCTCATGTAACATCGGCTCAATGACCGTTCGTGTGACAAAAAAGCGACTGCATGTATGGAGGAAGCCGTGTGGTTGACATGCAAAACTACAGAACTAGAAGACAATATTAATCAACACACAACATTAAGATTATTGGATGGAAGAGTCTAGAGAAGCTAGTTAGGTAAGCTAGCCAGCTATATGCCATTTGCTTAACTCACCGTTTTCTGCACTCTCAACCGCCTTTTGAGTCCACAGCTGAACTTTACATAGCGTTTTGTGGCCACATATTTTTTCCGGAGGTAACATTATTTCAGTAAATAAATTCCACCTTCCCTTGAATTAGTTGACTTTTATCCACTTGCTAACAGTAGGCTAAGAAGTATATATTGCGTCATTCTGACTGACTGGGCCCAACCACGCTACTACCTCTTTGATTGAGGAACGTAAACAACAAACACGTGTGAAGGAGCGCATGTATACTTTTAAAATGGTATACTTTTTTAAAATGTCATGGTATGTCTTCATATGTAAACATTTTTGATTGGAATTTTAAAAGTATTTAGAAAAATAACATTCAAGTCTATTTATTTCAACCAAAAAAATACATATATAAAAAAATGGGGGTTAATTGAATACACACAAGTATTCGAATACTAAATACATTTCGGGTATTCGAATATTCGACTATCCGTGCCCGTCCCTAATGCTCACGTGCCCATTGTAGGGGCTTTCAGCAGTGGACAGGGGTCAGCATGGGCACCCTGACTGGTCTGCGGCTATGCAGCCCCATACGAAACAAACTGCGATGCACTGTGTGTTCTGACACCTTTCTATCAGTACCAGCATTAACTTTTTCAGCAATTTGAGCTACAGTAGCTTGTCTGTTGGATCAGACCACACGGGCCAGCCTTCGTTCCCCCACGTGCATCAATGAGCCTTGGCCGCCCATGACCCTGTCGTCGGTTCACCGCTTTTCCTTCCTTGGACCACTTTTTCCTTCTACCACTTTTACTGACCACTGCAGACCGGGAACACCCCACAAGGGCTGCTGTTTTGTAGATGCTCTGACCCAGTCGTCTAGCCATCACAATTTGGCTCTTGTCAAAGTCGCTCAGATCCTTACGCTTGCCCATTTTTCCTGCTTCTAACACATCAACTTTGAGTACAGAATGTTCACTTGCTGCCTAATATATCCCACACACTGACAGGTTCCATGATAACGAGATTATCAGTGTTATTCACTTCGCCTGTCAGTGG
Source organism: Esox masquinongy (assembly GCA_016801175.1). Lineage (NCBI taxonomy): Eukaryota > Metazoa > Chordata > Actinopteri > Esociformes > Esocidae > Esox > Esox masquinongy. Next base: position 22,142 of record JACXGI010002959.1, read on the forward strand.
TCATAATGTTATGGCTGATCGGTGTATACTAGTCCTATATCTCTTTAATTTATGATGTAATTAGTAGTTGTAGTTGCTGATGTGTCTATTCCAAGGTATTGCTGCTAATGGAGGTGCCACAAGCTATTCAATATGGGGGTTAAAATTTTTGCTCACATTACATCTGAGGTTTTGTTAAATTGAGCTTATTTTTATATTTTCGACTAAAAATAATGACCATCCCTATAGGGTTCATATACTTTCAAGCAGCACTGTATTTAAAAGATACATACTAGAAAGGTAGCTTAAATAAATGCAATTTCAGCAACATTGCTATTGTATTGGCTACTGTACAGATGTTGGCCACTAATTGTCTTAGCCATACTGTAGTTGGCTAGCAAAAGGATTAATGTTGACAGACCGCATTGCAAACCAAACAAAGACAAATTCAAATTTATCGAAAGTAAAAAGAAAAATCTCATGTACGTAAGTACCAGCTTTGCACGCAGTGTCAGACTGATTTTGACTCATTCTTGGCAGATTTGCTCCAGGTTGCTAAGGGTAGTTGGATGATGTTTGTAGACATCAATTTTTCAATAGTGCCAATGGTTGTCAATGCAAAATGATCAGGTCTTTAACTGGCTCACTGTAGAACATTCACCTTGAGACAATGTTACTAGTGTTGCTTTGGCCTTGTGCTTTGGATCGTTGTGAATTTCTGCCCAATCTTCATTTTTTTCAGTGAATTGAAGCAGGTTCTCTTCCAGCATTTTACTGTATTTTGCTTGATTAATTTCTAATTCAATTTTAACAAGATGGCCATGTTGTTGAAAGGCATTTTCACGGCATTATACTGTCAACATCATACTGCAATGAAGGGGTGATGCCTGTTAAGAGGTGGCAGTGTTAGATTTGCGCTGCATGTAGCACAAGAGTTTTTGCCAAAAATCTTTATCTTATCTGACCACAAAAACTTTTCCCACATCGCAGCTGGGTCACTCTCTTGCTTTTTGGCAAACTCTAGCTTTGCTTTCAGAAGATACTTTTTGAGTAATGACTTCTTTCTTGCCACCCTCCTATACAGGACAGTGTTATGCGGAGCTCTTGGTATGGTTGACTGGTGCACCATTACTCACTCCCAGGTGCTAGAAAATGTGTTTATTTCTGTGCATGAGTTACGCAAAAACCTGTCCCCGCTACTCATTACAACACATTGAAAGTTTATTTTCATGATGTTTACTGTACAACAGAGTAGGCTACTAAAAACAAATTCTTATTTTGTCATATGCAAAGGTTTCCCTGTAATTTGTCAGGAATAAAATCATACTGATCTGCAAGTCACAGGCAAAAAAAAAAAATTGCAATTGGCAGGTTGTGTTTCAAACCTGGGTCCTTCAGCTCTGCAGACAGGTGGATGACCCACTGCTCCAAATAGGAACTTCCAGATACAGGAAGTGAGTAGTGGTGTTACAAGGTCAATATGTTACAAGTGATTTTCTTTCTAACCTAAATCTTAACCCTAACGTTAACCCCAGTGATGTGATACCTAACCTTAACCCCGGTGCTGTGATATCTAACCCTAACCAAACCTTAACCCCAGTGCTGTGATGGCTAACCTTAACTGTAACCTTGAAATGCATGTATGACATTTTAACGACCTTGGAAAGGTCCATTACTCATCCCTCCAAATCCATAATTGCTTCTGTGGAGCAATGGATAGGATGCCCGCCTGCAGAGCTGAATGCGGCCAGCTGGAAACACTGCTTGGATGTTTTGTGCAAATTTGTAATGTATGATACGTTTTAGTTGCGTTCATAACATGTCATATGTTTTCGTAGCGTTCGTTTGTCTGTTGTCCATAACATGATACGTTTTAATAGCGTTCGTAACATATGTTACGTTTTAGCCAATTCCTAATGTATTATACATTTTGGCAGTACATTGTAATGTAACCTAACGTAACGTAACATATCATACGAAATCGGGTGCCATGGATTTACATCAAATAGTCCACGTATTCCCCTGAGACCAGGTTGGCCTCACGCGCTCTCAAGTTTCAAGGTTTATTTGTCAAATGCTCCAAACAACACAGTGTCATCCTGCACAATGAAATTATTGTGACATGGCACCCAACAACTATGTAGTGAGAGTTAAGAAGAATATAAGCAAAAATAGAGCCAGACAAAAAAAATTTTATAAAGCAACAATAAACAAAACACTGTAAACTAGCAGCAGTTTTAAAAAAGAGTACTATAAACTAGCAGCAATATGGGTAGTATAATAGAACATTTAGATATGGCAAGTATGGCAGTAATACAGTTAGGTCCAGAAATATTTTGACACTGACAGTTTTCATAATTTTGGCTCTGTATGCCACCACAATGGATTTGAAATGAAACAACTGAGATGCAATTGAAGTGCAGACTTTCAGCTTTAATTTCAGGGGTTGAACAAAAATATCATATGAAACATTTAGGAATTGCAACCATTTTTATATACAGGCCCCTTATTTCAGGGGTTCAAATTGTAATTCGACAAATTAACACAATCACAACTTTCATTTTTAATTTTTAATACTTTCTCGAGAATCCTTTGCAGGCAATGACTGCTTGAAGTCTGGAACTCATGGACATCACCAAACGCTGGGTTTGCTCCTTTGTGATGCTTTGCCAGGCCTTTACTGCAGCTGTCTTCAAAAGTTGTTTGTTCATGGGTCTTTCTGCCTCAAGTTTTGTCTTCAGCAAGTGAAATACATGCTCGATCGGGTTGAGATCAGGTGATTGACTTGGCCATTGCTGAATATTCCACTTATTTGCCTTAAAAAACTCCTGTGTTGCTTTCACAGTATGTTTTGGGTCACTGTCCATCTGTAAAGTGAAGTGCCGTCCAATCAACTTTGCTGAATTTGACTGAATCTGAGCAGATAATGTATTCCTATACACTTCAGAATTCATCCGGCTGCTTCTGTCTTCTGTTACATCATCAATAAACAATAGTGACCCACTGCTATTTGAAGCCATTCATGCCCATGACCTCAGACTGCCTCCACCATGTTTAACAGATGATATGGTATGCTTCAGATCATGAGCCATTCCAAGCCTTCTCCATACCTTTTTCTTCCCATTATTCTGGTACAGGTTGATCTTAGTTTCAACTGTCCAAAGAATGCTGTTCCAGAATTAGGCTGGCTTTTTTAGATGTTTTTTGGCAAAGTCTATTCTGGCCTCTTTATTCTTGAGGCTTATGAATGGTTTGCACCTTGTGGTGAACCCTCTGTATTTGCTCTCGTGAAGTCTTCTCTTTATGGTAGACTTGGATAATGATATGCCTTCCTCCTGGAGAGTGTTATTCACATGGCTGGATGTTGTGAAGGGTTGTTTTTTTTTTACCATGAAAAGGGTCCTACGATCACCCACCACTGTTGTCTTCTGTGGACATCCATGCCTTTTTGTGTTACAGAACTCACCAGTGTGTTTTTTTTTTCTCAGAATGTACCAAACTGTTGATTTGGCCACTCCTAATGTTCCTGCTATCTCTCTGATGATTTTTCTTTTTTTTGCAGCCTCAGGATGACCTGTTTCACTTGCGTTAAGAGCTCCTTTGGCCGCATGTTGTGGGTTCACCGCAACAGCTTCTAAATGCGTATGCCACACCTGGAATCAACTCCAGACCTTTTACCTGCTTAATTGATGAAGAAATAATGAAGGAATAGCCCACACCTGTCGATGAAACAGCTTTTGAGTCAATTGTCCAATTACTTTTGGTCCCTTGAAAAAGTGGGGGCTACATATTAAAGAGCTGTAATTCCTAAACCCTTCCTCCAATTTGGATGTGAAGAAATTAAAGCTGAGTGACTGCACTTTAAGCCCATATTCATTATTTAACTGTAACTTGAATATATTTCGGTAAACAACCAAAATAACAAAACTTAGGTCCGGAAATAATTGGACACTGACACGACTGTACATAAGTGTAAACTAGCAGCAATTGGTAGAATTATTGAATATTATAGATACATGAGTGTAATAAGCTTATGAATGGTGGCATTGCACACAACAAGTACAGAGTGAGAATTTAAGAAGAAAAATTCACACATCCTCTCTCTCTCAAACGCCCACATATATGCACAAACCCACCTCAACTTCCTCCCAAACATTAAGGTACCCATCAGAATTTAAACCCACCAGTAAACAATTGTTTTTATTCAAATATTTAGAATTACATTTATTAGCCAGCACTGTATCCTATCTTCACTGTAAGACTTGAAGTCTACTGCACGAGTGGGCAATTTTTTGTCTGTTCACCACATGAGCGAACAGAACTCTAAATCAAATAATCTCAAGTAACTTACGAAGATAATAATGCCTAGTCCACACGGACACGGGCATTTTTTAAAATAGGATTTTCCTATGTGTTTTGGCCTTTCGTCCACATGCAAAGTGCGTTTTAGGTCACTGAAAACCAACCCTTTGGAAAACTCCTTCCAAGGTGAAGATATGCAGAAACTCCGTTTTCAGTGTTTACGTGTAGACAGGGAAAACTGAGTTTTTGGCTTGTAATGTCAGTGTGACTTTTTACATGTTTACACATAAATGTACAGTTACTCTCCCACTATATTTAAGAATAGAGGAGTTAAAATGCATTAGAGGTCAGTGCTACAAATAATACTCGATCCATTGCTAGAACCGGTAATAAAAAAATTTCAGGCTTCTGATTGGCCAACATGGCTTTAAGGTTAGGGTTATATCGTCACCTGTTGGTTTGGCATGCTCTTGACAGCGTGTTTTTTTTGTTTTAATGTGGAATGAGATTTTTTAAAACATTAGAGAAAAAACCCTGTTTTAAAAAATACGTTATGTACATGTGGACTAGGCCTAAGAAACAATAAAATACATCTTGCTATGTCTGAAATGCATGCAAATGCAAAAACAAGCTCAAGATTTAGTGTTAGGTATGCACTCATATGAATCCTCACAGAATGAACTGTGAAATATTCAAACACACAAATATTTTCTCTTCAGATCTACACAATTCATGTGAATGGTCTATTTTGTGATCAAACCTGCAAATATCCCACAAAGTGTCAAGTTTGCATGTCTGTTACCCACACAACGTGACAGCAACTGTAATGATTCATAGGTGGAGGCCAGTGTTAATAGCAGAAGACAGAGAACATATTTTTTATTACAAAACAGACTACTTATCTCATTGTTTTAAAGTAAAGATATCTTCCTGAAAAAATGAAACTTTATAAACCTTGTATTTGACTGGCCGAAATATAACAAAATAAAATTAATTAAAAAAAGTAAACTGACAACTATATATCGCTAGATATAAGCCTACAGTATATAAACAACTTAGATCTGGAGATGAAAATATTCTCAGTACAGCCAAAGACGAGGGACACTGGGTTGAATCTACTCTCGCACCCTATAGCCCATCTAATGGATGTTTCGCTACTAGGCAGACTCCAATGTTGAGTGAAACACAACTCTTTCATCTCTTTCAAACCCTTTCATCAAAAAGGTGTTCTATAGTCTGCGGATCAAAAAGCAAGGCTCCACCCCTTCCCACTTAGGTACATTGAGCTACGCACGTGAATTAACAAAAAACTGATGAATCTTGTGGGTGTGTCAGATAGGAATACAGTTTGGCTTGGATATACATTTGGAATGCGATGAAGACCTCTAATCCAGCACAATGTAGTTTTTACCAGAAAATCTTCTGGAGTGAGTAATTCTGAGCCAATGTTAATGTCACGGTTGAAAGGCAGGACACAAGGCGCAGAGCTGTAATACATCTGTTTAATTGTAACAAAACTGAAAACAACAAAAGGAGAGGCACAACAGAGAACTGAGGCACGTAATACCAACAGCTAACCCCAAACAATGAAAAACGAAGGAAAAACAGAGCAACTTAACTAGGGTCCCCAATTAGAGGCAACGCAGCACAGCTGCTTCTAATTGGGGACAACCAAAACTGGCACCTCTGCGGTCAGGCCCTGACTGTGGCCCCAAGGCGCATAGAGATGCCTAGAGGCCCCCAGCCAGGACCTGACAGTTAGACTGTTTCAAAATGCATACTTGTGTCCTGCGTTCCCCAATATTTCAAGTGTTCTTTCCCATTCTTTAAAGAGAACACCCAAAAAAAATCTTGCTTTTTAGTATGTGAGATGTGCTTAGTGCTTAAAAGGTGTTACATTTGAAAGATCTTTTGTTGACATGATTACCTCAAGACTAAGCCGACTTGTCAATGTTTCTGTTCCCATTTTGCCCTTGCCAGCGAACATGGCTTTTATTAATTACGTTACACTGGAAAAATTAGCTAAATTTAAGCTAACTTTAAAAACAATAAATTCATTGGCTAACATTAATAACGATTACCAGCTTGTTAAAATTAGCTACAATCATGAATATGTACATATAAATATACAATTTGCACTATTAATGACTAGTTTATTTAATACTTTGTTTAAAAAATGTATACACATAAATGATGATACAACTGACATTCACAATACTAATGACAAGTGAGAAATGGATAGTCTTCTTCGGTAATAGTTCCCTGGGTGATGACGATAGTCGCTAAAAATAGTGGGAACAAAATACGTGAAAAAAGTATGGTGCAATTTCCAGACCTCCTAAGTACGCTGAAAGAACTTCCGGTAAACTTACTACTGTACATACTTCCCATTGCACTTGAAAATGCCAGTTGAATTCCGTACTTGCTATACGCTCTAGAAAGAACACAAGCACACTTTGAAACACAGCCTCAGTTTAAGTTTAAAATGCAACTGCGATCAAAGACAGAAAAATACTAGCAGTTGTCAGATTCAAACTAGCAATTGGCAGCGGAAAAAATGCCACAAAAAATTGCTGTTGTCTCTGTTACCACAATAACATCCTTTTCAGGTGCAGCTGAAAACATCTGAAATGTGACATTTTATCTTAGACTCAGGTCAAACCTTGAGCAGCAATATTACATGTTAAGTTATTTGTTTCTGAAAATGTTAGTTTCTAAAATTACTTTTTATTGTATGTTTTATTTTCTTATTGGCTGCTATTTGTTCAATAACAGCACCTACTGCATCTGAGCAAGGTTTCTGAGTAGTCCAAGTGCTCCACTAAAATCTGTTCAATGAAACTGTTCATATGCACAAATAAGTTTAAAATGAAAACAGTTAAATACATGTAGTTGTATGTGTAGTGGATTTTTGCAATGTTAGTCAACATGTATGATAATGAGAAATATAAGAAAAGTGAATAATAAATTGCAATACACTGCAATATTGAGTATATCACAAAATATTAAGAATGACAATATTATCGTATCATCACCCAAGTATTGGGATAATATTGTGAGGTCCCAGGCAAGGTCCAAGGTTCCAATCCGTAGTTCGTGTGTGTGAGAGACAGATGTGCTTGGTGGGCTGGAACGCGAAGCTGAATGTTGGTGGAGATGGGGAGGATGACTTGGAGTCAGTTGACTGCATTACACTGGAAAAAAACTGCAAGTTGGTCTTACTGTGTATGCATTGTTGCTTTATTGGGCCAAAGCCACTTGCTCCCTTTTGTGTCAGGCACTGTCCTTCATGATCCCATGAACACTCTCATCAACACTGTGTGTAGATGTAGGGAAATCTATTATTTTGCCAATCCTGAGGGAAGGAGAAAGGTCTCTAGCATCATTATTTTCCTTCAAAATGTAACTGACTTTACTGCACACCCTAATTTGCTTGTCGTAATTATAGGTCATGCTCCCCTTTTGTAATTTATAAAACCTTTTGTTCTTATCAATAATGAATGGGCTTTGGCAAATCACTGTGCTATAATATTTTTATATTATGAAAATGTTAATGCATCAGGGACCTAAAGGCTTATCGGCCAGGTCCGATGCTCTATTAAGCAGCCGGCAGAAGAAGTCGGACGCAAATTGCTTATGTTAATACCCCTGTTGTACCAAGACAGGATGAGGAGTCTGCAATTAATTTCTTCCAGGCGGTGGATGGACAGGCACATTTATTTCCCTTCCACAGGAAGTAGCTCCTCCTCTTTTTCCTTAGGTCTCTATACAGAGAATTTGGAAAATTGTGAGAAATAGATGGAGAAAGAGGGGGCTGGAGCTCAGCAATGATCCATGACCTAATTTAACAGTGGCAAAAAGCAAAGGCAGAGAAGAGTGGCAGCAGCTTCATTCATTCCGCTGACAGTGTTTTCGCAACTTAAACCTGTTTTATTAATTATGTTTGACATTTCCCTAATTACTTTAATTTACATCACATCAGCTCCTAGGAGATGATTGCATGTACACCAATTCACTGTAGACTTACAGCTTTGTACACTGTAAATCCCAGTGTTTAAGATCTAAACACATAACTAAACACTTTTCTGCAACACTTTAAATTCGTTAAAGCATTCATAATTTCACTGAAAACGCATTACATTGTTTACAATATAAACCTGAGCTATGCTATTGATGCTGAATGTAGTATGTCACAACTTTTTTGTGCTGATAAAACTCCTAATTAAATCCATTTTGATTTTATGTTGTTACTCAATAAAATGCTCTTATTGATGGTGCAATAACACATAGCTGAGGTATAGGATTTACTGGCATTTAAAATGCAGTTACGAGTACATAGGATTTACTGGCATTTAAAATGCAGTTACGAGTACATCTGATTACAACTATCACGTGTGACAAACGAATACGATTATGGATACGAGTATGGCAACCCCCAAAGTTTTTGAATGTTTGTTGGCTAATCAGCTCTGCTATGATTCTTAGTTGTTGAATCTTATGATTCAATAACTACCACAAAGTGTAGCCTATCATCTTGTTGACTGACAACAATCTATCATTCTTTCAATACACTGGCAATAGTACAAATCTTTGTGGTAATCCTTGTGGTAGCTGTGGTATTATCACATTCACACAGGTGCTTGTGGCAACTTAAAAGAAAGGCTCGCTATTTTTGATCCTGAGGCCTTTTTTCAGATTATCTAGCCTAATCCTGGACTGTGGAGACATTATTTTTTTGGAATTAATACAGTTTTGAGAGTTTGCGATTTTTTAAAGGAAGCCTCTCCCGACTAAAATGAAAGTGAATGGGGCAGCCGATATAGCGTTTGAAATTATATGATACATTCAGTTTTACTAAATGGGAAGGCCAGGGTATATTAATATTGGTCTCCGTATGATCTCTGAAAATAATTTGTGTCAAAATGAGCATTGTTTCAGTGGTTATTGCCGTTTATTCATTCTGGAAAATGTATACGCAGCTGCCGCGTGGATGAATCTGTCTGTGAGGAGGCTGGATCCGTAACCGGCGTTGTTTACAGAACTGTAGCTCATGTTAGCTAGTATAGACCACAAGCTCAAACAAAAATGCCAGCAAGTTGTATTACCTGCTAGTAAACCAATGCAAATCTGTCTGCGAGGAGGATTTACCCTGCAACCGGCGTTGTTTGCTAAACTGTAGCCCACGCTAGCTAGTTTAAAGTACTACCTCTGACAAAATGCCAGCAAGTTCTATAAGCTGCTGGTAAACCGATGCAAATCTGTCTGCAAGGAGGATTTATCCGGCAACTGAGTTTGTTTACTAAACTGTAGCTCACGTTAGGAGTGGGATTTATTGCTACCTAATACCATTGAGAACCTTGATGTGTCCGTGGATGAGGCTGAATTGGTCCAGTTCGGTCAGCTGTTTTTAAACTGCACTGCGCTGTTAGCTCGAGTGCAGACATTTACAGATGTTGTATGGTAGTGCATTGTTTAAGAAAAGAAATAGTTTGGTTTCACGTAGAACATAACCATTGATACAAAACTCGTTTTGGCACAATTTTTTCAGGAGAACATATGGAGACCTACATCAATACACCGTGGCCTTTCCATTTTGGAAAACCGAGTGTATCGTAAACCGATCAGCCGTAAGTGACCTTTCAGAACCTTTAAGTTCTGTAAGTTGCGAGGTGGGGCCTCCATGGATCGGACCTGTTTGTCCAGCACATCCTACAGATGCTCAATTGAATTGAGATCTGGGGTATTTGGAGGCCAAGTCAACACCTTGAACTCATTGTGTTCCTCAAACCATTCCTGAACCATTTTTGCTTTGTGGCAGGGCACATTGTCCTGATGAAAGGGGCCAAAGCCATCAGGGAATACTGTTGCCATGAAGGGGTGCACACAGACTGCAACAATGCTCAGGTACAGTGGATATAAAAAGTCTACACACCCCTGTTAAAATGCCAGGATCTTGTGATGTAAAAGAATGAGACAAAGATAAATCATGTCAAAACTTTTTCCACCTTTAATGTGACCTATAACATGAACAATTCAATTGAAAAACAAACTGAAATCTTTGAGGGAGAAAATAAAAAACTCACAATAACCTGGTTGCATAAGTGTGCACACCCTTAAACTAATACTTTGTTGAAGCACCTTTTGATTTTATTACAGCACTCAGTCTTTTTGGGTAGGAGTCTATTAGCATGGCACATCTTGACGTGGCAATATTTGCCCACTCTTCTTTGCAAAAACACTCCAAATCTGTCAGATTGCGAGGACATCTCCTGTGCACAGCCCTCTTCAGATCACCCCACAGATGTTCAATGGGATTCAGGTCTGGGCTCTGGCTGGGCCATTCCAAAACATTTATCTTCTTTTGGTGAAGCCATGCTTTTGTGGATTTGGATGTGTGCTTTGGGTCATTGTCGTGCTGAAAGGTGAACTTCCTCTTCATCTTCAGCTTTATAACGGACGCCTGAAGGTTTTGTGCCAAAATTGCCTGGTATTTGGAACTGTTCATAATTCCCTCCACCCTGACTAAGGCCCCGGTTCCAGCTGAAGAAAATCAGCCCCAAAGCATGATGCTGCCACCACCATGCTTCACTGTGGGTATGGTGTTCTTTGGTTGATTGCGCCAAACATACCTTTTGGAATTATGGCCAGAAAGTTCAACCTTGGTTTCATCAGACCATAACACATTTTCCCACGTGCTTTTGGGGGACTTGATGTTTGTTTTTGCAAACTTCAGCCGGGCTTGGATGTTTTTCTTTGTAAGAAAAGGCTTCCGTCTTACCACCCTACCCCATAGCTCATTCATATGAAGAATACGGGAGATTGTTGTCACATGTAGCACACAGCCAGTACTTGCCAGAAATTCCTGCAATTCCTTTAATGTTGCTGTAGGCCTCTTGGAAGCCTCCCTGACCAGTTTTCTTGTTTTTTCATCAATTTTGGAGGGATGTCCAGTTCTTGGTAATGTCTCTGTTGTGCAATATTTTCTCCACTTGATGATGACTGTCTTCACTGTGTTCCATGGTATATCTAATGCTTTGGAAATTCTTTTGTACCCTTCTCCTGACCGATATCTTTCAACAATGAGATCCCTCTGATGCTTTGGAAGCTCTCTGCGGACCATGGCTTTTGCTCTGAGATGCAACTAAGAAAATGTCAGGAAAATGCTACTAGAACAGCTGAACTTTATTTGTTATTAATCAGAGTCACTTTAAATGATGGCAGGTGTGTAATGACTTCTATTTAACATGAGTTTGAATGTGATTGGTTAATTCTGAGCACAGCCACATCCCCAGTTATAAGAGGGTGTGCACACTTATGCAACCAGATTATTGTAAGGTTTTTATTTTTCATTTTTCCCCCTCGAAGATTTCAGTTTGTTTTTCAATTGAATTGTTCACATTATAGATCACATTAAAAGTGGAAAAAGTTCTGACATGATTTATCTTTGTCTCATTCTTTTACATCACAAAAACCTGGCATTTTAACAGGGGTGTGTAGACTTTTTATATCCACTGTGGGTGGTACGTGTCAAAGTAACAACCACATGAATGGCACGACCCAAGATTTCCCAGCAAAACATTGCCCAAAACATCGCACTGCCTCTGCCGGCTTGCCTTCTTCCCATAGTGCATCCTGGTGCCATGTGTTCTCCAGGTAAGCGATGCACATGCACCCGGCCATCCACATGATGTAAAAGAAAACGTGATTCATCAGACCAGGCCACCTTCTTCCATTGCTCCACAGTCCAGTTCTGATGCTCACGTGCCCATTGTAGGCGCTTTCGGCAATGGACAGGGGTCATCGTGGGCTCCCTGACTGGTCTGCGGCTATGCAGCCCCATACACAACAAACTGCAATGCACCGTGTGTTTTGACACCTTTCTGTCAGTACCAGCATTAAGTTTTTCAGTAGTTTGAGCTACAGTAGCTCGTCTGTTGGATCAGACCACACGGGCCAGCCTTCACTGCCCATGTGCATCAGTGAGCCTTGGCCGCCCATGACCCTGTCGCCGGTTCACCGCTTTTCCTTCCTTGTAGTGACGTCCATCAGATAGAAACAAATGAAAGGTAATGGCGTCGACCACAACACTGCTGCACAGATGTGCTCGACTCTGACGCCTCCAAAGAGGGCAGAGGACGCAGCAACCCCACAAGTAGAGTGAGCCCTAAGTCCCACTGGGACTTGCGATTCTGATGTCTCATAAGCTTTAGTGAAACACTCGTAGACTCTGTCAGACAGACACTGTTTAGAAAGTGGCCAACCTAGCCTGGAAACGCCGTGGCACATAAACAGCTAGGGAGACGATCTGATTCTCTTTGTTCATTCCACGTAATGCGCCAAAGCATGAATGGGACACAATTTGTGATGCTTCTCCTCTACAGCATCCTTGTGCGGCGGAGGAAAGAAGGCATTGCAATTCGATCACACAAGACTTTTAGGAGCTTGTAATGATCTTGGGCATTAACGTAGGATTCGGCCGTAACACCGCCTTACTAAAATCACTATTGATGAATAAGCAAGAAACTTGCCAGCGCTTTTTGGCAGAGACCAGAGCCTGCCATGAACCATCTGCGTAGTCCGCTAATCCAGGAAGATCCAAAGCTGGCGCCTCTACCTCATGAACTCATTCTGCCCATGGACCATGGGACATAAAGCCTTAGGAGGGGAGAGAGGTAGGAGTGGGATTTCCAGTTGAGATGCTCTCTCAATCATGCTCAACAACTCCATGCAAAGAGAGGGCCTGCTGAAAGAAATGTGAGAGGAAAGATCATGGTTGTCTTCTTCCCCTCTGATCCTGTGGGATATTTCGCCGCAACTCAACCCCAGAGGGGGGAGGGGCAGGGGTGCCTGGGTCAGGGGAATCAAGCCCTTAGAAGATCTCTCCTCCCTTTCCCCGAGGCCGTCGTCGGACAACACCTCACCTGACGACACAGATGATGACAGGACCATGTCTAGTGGAATCTCCTCAAAGTATTGTATTCAGTCCTTTCTGGCTGAAAGAGGCAGCATGGTGCATTTGGGACACGCCAGTGGGTTGATTAAACTGTCCTGCGTGTGCTTGGGGCCTAGACATGCCATGCAGGCAGTGTGTGTCTTCTCTGGCACCCAAGGAGGAGCAGCGAAAAATGGCAGCAAAAAACGTATTCATCCTAATGACGATGGTATCACGAAAAATCAGCTGCAAAGTAATCATGAAGAGTAAATCATGCTGGAAGTTCAGTGAAGTTCAGACTAGCTGAAGCAAAAGGGAGGCTGTGTGTAGGGCACACTCAGTAATATAGGAGATGCCCCGCTAGGCTGAGTAACGTGCATAATTATTTTTCAGTGATGGCCACGCATTTGTCTTTAAAAGGGTATGGATGATATTTTCATTAGTTTTTGTCTATGGCTGTCCAGACCAGAATACACCGTCAACAAACAATACAAAGTATGTAGCTGGCCATCTAGTGCTGCATACTGGTTAGGTCTCAGTATCATGTCAGTTATCATGTTTGTACTGTGTGTTTGCAGGTGGGTTTGAGCTGCTGATGGCACCAGGGCTCCAGGCTGTGAAAAAATTGGTTGCATTTTGCGACCTTTTTTCATAGCTTTTTGAGTAATATTTTTTATTGTTTGCACCAGCTTAACATTCAAAACATACTGTTTTGTATTTATTTTTGTTATTTGGTCAAACGGTAATGTGAATCATTCTTGTCCTAACATCAAACTCTACTAATGTCTGTCTTGCGAGTTGCATGTGTGGCTACATATGAGCCAGTCTTTCCCTCTCACTCACCTCTCCTCACGAAGGAATGTGACAACAGCCTCCTGTTGTCATACTTGCGCAAAACAGGCAGACTGCCGTACGCAGTTAACATTTTCAAAATTAAGTGGCAAAAGAAGCAGAAAGAAAGCTCAAACTGAGCGTGGATGATAGTTCACAGTTCAACATGCCTGTAGCCTAAAATGGCAATAAAACATCAAATCAGAGATGGTTCTACATAAAACAAGCTCCCTCTAAATCCAAATTCACTTTGTGTTCAGTTTATTGGCATCATAGCGGACAAAATAAAAAATACCCAATGTATCAAGTTGTCTCGTCCCCCGGCCTTGTGACACAGACATCACATAAGGTAGGAGAAACTTGTCAATGACCTATTAGTGATGTAAAGTTAGTGAACAATTTCTTGCTGTTTTTTAGAAATGATCTGCAATTTGCAAATTATGTGCTCTTTCCTCCTGCAGCTGTCAAGCAAAACACTTCAATGTAATTAATGTGTTAAAGCTGCATGTAGACCTACTGTAGTTTTAAATGCATTAAGGAATAATCCACTGCTCAAAAAAATTCAAGGAACACTGAAATCACTCAACTGAATATGTTAAAGTTTAAAATCTTTACTGTACATTGTGTAATTCGTTGAGAACAAAATGACGTAACAATGGTCAATGGGAACCAAAATCACCAACCAATTGAGGGCTGGATTCAAACTCGCACAGAAAATCAAAGTACACAACTAAAATCACAGGCTGTTCCAACTTGTGTGAATTTCATCACGGCAACTCGTAATGTGACTCCGTAGTGTGTATGGCCCCCACATGCCTGTATGCACTCCCAACAACTTCTGGGCATGCTCCTGATGAGACAGCAGATGGTGTCCTGGGCGATCTCCTCCCAGACCTGGGTCAGGGCATCAGTGAGCTCCCGGACAGTCTGTGGCGCTACTTGGTGTTGTCGGATGCACCAATACATGATGTCCCAGAGGTTCTCAATTGGATTCAGGTCTGGGGAAAGTGAGGGCCAGTCAATGGCATCAATGCCTTCGTTATCCAGGAACTGCCTACACACTCTGGCCACATGAGGTTGGGCATTGTCCAGCACCAGGAGGAACCCAGGGCCCACTGCACCAGCGTAAGGTCTGACGATGGTTCTGAGGATTTCATCCCAGTGCCTAACAGCAATCAGAGTACCGTCGGCTAGCACATGGAGGTCTGTGCGAACCTTCTCGGACCGCTTCTGTTCAATCTCTATATGTTACCTCTGGGCAAAATTCTACAGAACAACAACATTAACTACCACAGCTATGCTGATGATACTCAAATATATATGGCTCTCGAACAGTATGACAACAGCTCAATAGACTCTCTGTGTCACTGTATAGAGCACATAAATACCTGGATGAACCAAAATTGTCTACAATTAAACCAAGATAAAACTGAGATTATTGTT
>JACXGI010002959.1:37728-67651 GCA_016801175.1 Esox masquinongy
ATGGTTTAGGACCCGAATACATTTCTGATATGTTTGAAGAATATAAACCGAGCAGGGCTCTTAGATCCATGAACACTGGTCAGCTAGTAGAGCCCAGAGCCCAAACTAAACATGGAGAAGCTGCGTTTAGCACTTATGCTGTACACAACTGGAATAAACTACCAGAAGATCTTAGACGTGCCCCAAACGTATCCATTTTAAAATCCAGGTTAAAAACACTACTCTTTTCACGTGCCTACGACTGAGCACTTAAACTTAACCACACTGTTTAGCCTTATAGCTTCCTATGTTTTTATCCCATTTCTAATCTTTTTTTTTAATCTTTGTTTTCTTATTGTATTTCTATTATTATGATGTTTTCATTTGTTTTGATGTTTTAATTTGAGTATTTATTTTTATGTTATTGTATTTTTATATATTTTATATTTTATTTTTCTTTGTAAAGCACATTGAATTGCTTCGATGTATGAATTGTGCTATTAATAAACTTGCTTGCTTGCTTTTTGGGGGTTGTCTTGCTTTTGCCTCTCCAGTGCACCTACTGTTACTGTCATTTGCACCAAAACAGGTGACATTGATTCACAGGCGCTTATGCTTCCTGGCTGGACAGATTGATATCTCTGAAGTTTAATTGACTTGGAGTTATACTGTGATGATTACGTGTTCCCTTAATTGTTTTGAGCAGTGTGTAATAGAAAGGCACAAGGACCACATGGTCATAAAAAACATAAATCACAACTAATTTATAGCTCACCTTCCAGGCACATATAAAACATTTTTTTTATCAAAGAACCTATAAATCAAAAAGCTTGTTTCACTTTTAGTGGCACTAATAATCATGCATATTATACACTTAAAGCAGCCTTGACTACTGACCATCTTATAACAATTATATTAAGTACACGTAGATTGATGGATGGACATAGTACTCTGGGTTTAAATTAAATATGTTATGTAATTCTTCTTTTATATACATTTAATGCATTTAAATTAATCTTCCTCTGTCTGAAGTCTTTAAAAATGTGATGTCCATTGTGAAATCAGAATAGATTTTTATTTTATTATAAGGTAATTCTTGCATTCCTCTATTTAAGTTTCCTTCTTTACCATCAACAGTAGAAGTAGTAAAAATGTTTCACACACTGAAAATAATCTGTGGGCCAATAGAAACGTAAATACATGGTTGTTTTTTTTTAACACGTCTATTCCCGATGTCTTAGCTTTTTATTCAGTGTTGCAACTGATTATCAAACAGAGTATAACAATACTATCCTACTAAATATGTGGATGAAGAATTGGAATTGGAATGGGTTTTCTGTCATTATCTACACACCCTGTTGGTACTATTTAATACTAGCAGATTGTTTGCCTCAGCTATATGGTTCTAGATAAACATACAAATGGTATTGTTTGTTTTGTACCCAATTCAATCCCCAATGTCTGGTAATCGGGGATGGAAAGTCACAAGACATCAGCTTGACTCTATTAACTACCACCTGATCCTTTCTTCCTGGATAATTAGGTACCCATTAGTTCTAATCAAGTAGTTACTTAATTATTGCAGTAATTAGTCTAATGGTCTAGCAAATTGAAGCTTTATCACTTTCGGATACTTAATGTTCTTGGCAGAGTGCATTACAAGTGTCAAGGCTTAGGCACCAGCAATCAAGCAGAAGAAAATAAAGTTATTAACCGTGGCATAGATGTTTTTCAAGCTTTTTAAGAAAATGTTCCAACATTTATGGTTCAAAATGTTTAGAACTATAGATTTTATTTCCATGGTTGGGGAAAAACACAACAACAACTGAAACTGAAATAAAAATATTTCCATTCATTTAAATTGTATTTGCAAGGTTCTCTACTTTATCCCACGACTGAAATTGGGCAGCAGGCTGGCAATGATCATATTTTTCTGAAGCTATCCAAAAAGTACAAAATGTACAACAGAGTGCCATTTCATAGAATGAAGGGTGTTTTGAAAGTGTGTTGTTTGTTAATTTTCTCTGAACATTGTGACACCAGGAGCCAATTGTGTGGTCAAAGGTGAGTAGAAAAGGTACACCTTGAAGGCTCATCTGAGCCATTGAGTGGAAAGTGAATGTGTTGTCTCAAAACGATTTCAAATGTAACATGGCTTGTCTGTCATCACCTCCCAATTAGCTGCAGTTTATTGAGTCTTCTGGAGAAATGGCATGCTGGCAGGTAAAGAGGTGCTTGTGCCAGCTGTGCAGCCCTGGACAGGACTGACTTATGAACCTGATATCCGAACGCTACCAGCACACCAATGTAATGCCTGCTCCCTCTAGTTATCCATCCTTTGTCAAGGAGAAATAGTCAACCTCGACATACTTTAAAACACCATGTTTTCAGACACCTAACTGAGAGGGAAAAAAAAGATGTAACACATCTTGTAATCCCCATCATTTGCAATTTGTATCTTCAAACCAGGACACTATCAATCTGGCCCAATACACATTGAGAGCTTGGGACTGGATCAGGCGCCCTGCATCGTTATTGTCATAGTTATACGATGATGAAAACAGAATAAAATTGCTGTTATGAAATATAATCTTGTTTTGTGTTCAGTTGTAGTCAAGTTTCTGTGTACAAATCAGTTTCAAAATAATAATTACGTTACAGCCCCAGACCATTCACTTCGGCAAAAAATGGCCTGTGGCTGAATTAAGTTTTCTACTCCTCAACTAGAAGGTTCTATCAGCAATTATTTTAATAATGTAGTTATTACCATAGTCTTCCATGTGTTATATCTTTACAGCATTTTAAATATCTAAATTCTTATGTTCAAAAGAATATAAGATAAATAGATCACACTTTAAACCAATGAGGTTTCATGAACTATAAACCCTATTATCACAATCATCGTTTTGTAGATGTAACCTTTTAGTCCTTAGCTGTCAACATTAAAATCATTTTCCTTATTGTATAGATTTCCAGCCGTTCAAAAATGTTTATGCATTTGTGTGTAACATCTCAGTAAACAAATTTTTGCTAATGAATAATGGGCTTCAAAACAATGTAATTGTAGAGGTATGGTTTATTTTTGCTTTATGAACATGCTACTTATAATGAATAGCTGTATGCAATCATACATCTACATTTGAAGTTAGCTTTCTTTACTTCAAGTCACACACCAAGGATCCTCCTCTAGATGCCTCCTGAAAAAAAGAAAAGAAAGAAAAACATGGTACTTGCTAGTGCCTTATATGCTCCTTGCCATATGACAGCATTGTGTGAAAACTGACACGCAGAGTTTTCAAATTGGGGCACGGGGAGCTGAAGCATAAAATAACTTCAATCTTACCGGCTCTCCAAGGAATAGAGCAGAGGTGCGACCAACAACAACACAACAACGGAGAGACAGGAAGGGGTGAATGTAGGAGTTATTAGAGGATAAAACACGCCTCGCCTTTTCACACCCTCTCTTTCTCTGGAACCCCAAGAATGATCAATGGATTTAGTCAGAGGGATATTCAAGCAGAAAATTGCTGCCTTTTTGCTTTTCTTTGAAGTATTTCCAGAATACATACCAAACCCTTAATCCACCAGGGTGAAAATAACAGCACAAAAACAGTCCCTACTAGTAATCTGGAACGGAAAAGTGAGGGAGACACTAGATTGAAATTTTGCTGGTAGCCAGCTGGTAGCCAGCTGAACAGTCATCACCAAACTCTGGCTATATTTCAAAGAACCTTTTTGACCATCTTTTGATCTGTCAAGACTAGGAGCACTGTCTTTTCTTTATGAAAATAAACAGCGCAGAGCACAGAACAAATATTGTAAGATGTATCACTGAACTGTAAATGGGCATTTTGTTCTCTGTCCAGTGAATGAGTAGCCTTAGAATGCTGTACGTTTGCTCAAGGAAATCTACACTATAAGTAGGGATAGTCTTTGTGAGCTCCATATGATAGGTCCTTGTAGCTGTGAAGCTTCTTTAAACAGGCAAAAGCCAAGTGATGCCATTGAAAGGCTGAACCCCAGTGTTGGACAGGGAGGTCCTCTATTCCCTAAAGGCCCAGAGGCACTGTGTGGATACGAGGATAGTTTTGTGGCAGACTTATGGCATTATGGATATGGCTGAGTGATGCCAGACTTAGCTTTGCTGTTCCCTGCTGCGCCATGTGATGTCCTTGTCAATTTTTCATCCCAGCCCAATTAAAGGATTCCACGGTCCTATTCATCAATGGACAGAAACTATAGAACAGAGGATAGTTAAGCAGTAGTTTTTGGATTCTTTTCCAGGCAAATCAGCGCAAATTGGAATGTGAGGTACATTCCATGAAGTAAACGACTGGTGATTATTTCTGTAGTCATAATGGCTCAGCCATGAGGGATAGGCCATTGTTTATTGCAAACTATATTTCTAATGGCAATCCCATCAAATGCAAAGGTCCTTGAATCGGCATTAACAATTCAATAATTTAACCTAATCTTCTTAAAACTGAGGAAGTATAAGAAACAAATTATATTGTTTTTGGTTAAAAAAATAATACCAATAATATATAAATAATAATATATACAGTACCAGTGAAATGTTTGGACACATTTACCCATTCACTTGAATGAGTAAGTGTGTCCAAACTTTTGACTGGTAATGTATATATTCTCCATTTATCTGCTATCAAAGTAACTTTAAAGCTGTTATACGAATAATTTTAAAAGATAACACACTATCTCAAATCACTTTCTGTTTTACAATCAGCACTAAAGCTAATTTTGGGAAAAGAGGATAAAAAAATATTATCTTTTTCTTTTTTGGTAGGTTTCCTATTGCGTGAAGTAGGCAAACTATTTACTTGTATGGTTTAATCCAACAATAACATTTGCGATCAGGGTCTTGAGCATCTCAAGGGCATTCTTGGTGAAATTACTGAGACTGTACACCATTTATCATAGGATGACATGTGTCATGTTCCAGACACCGGTGCAGAGAGGTTACAGCTGAAGACAGCTCTTTCTTTGTTGAGCAGTCATCAAAAACAACATCTTTTATTTATACATTTAAAGAATTCTAGTAAAAACTGAGTAACTGGTAAATATGATTTTTTTTATTGTTATACCAACCAATATGTACATTTGACCCATGTCTGGTGCCCTGTTATAGAAGCAACTTCTAATGTGCTTACTGTCATGGCTTTATTCCAGATGTACAGAGCTGTGGCTATAATAAAAGTAACAGATATTTACGCATATTCCTCAGCCCCAATATCCCAATATCTATACAACAGACTACATGCCTAAACTCAATTACTCACATACCCTTGCCTTATAACCTGAACACCCACATGCTAATAAACTGATATAGATATAATCAAGTATGGATACACCCAAATTCTAGTCATTAGATGACAAATGGCAGGAAAACTGTTGGGAGAATTGTTTTTCAATAATAAGATAAGTCCTTCATTCTCAACAAGGTCATGTGTGCCACAGGGCCTTATTTCGCATTTTGTAAAATTGTGTGCATACAACACAACCAACACATACTGCCAGGGGAATGAGCCTTGTGCATGCACACCAATGCCTGCTACAGTTTTTTAAAATGAAAATTACAGTGCAGCTTAGGGGTGTGCCGACTAATCAGACAAAAAGAATATATTGACAGATATAATGCATTTAATGAATACTATTACATTTATTTTATGTAATTATCTGTATTTCCCTACCACGTCACACATTCTAAGCACTCAATTGGCCGATTCAGCTGTCAAAAGACTCTCCCTTCTGTCATTTTTTCCTGAGAAGCTCTTGTTACCACACACATACTACAGCATGTCCTGCATTTGTTTTCACAAAGTACATACTTAGTTATTTTGCACTAAAACAGAAACAAATTAATAGTGGATATCTGAACTAAATAAATGTAGGTATCTGTAAATAGCTTACCGTGGAATTTTCTAATTATCTGTCATTCGCCGAAAATATGTAAAATATTTTTAGTGAAGAGGGAGAGATCAGAATTACAGAGATAAAAATTTAACATGATAAGACATGGAGGGAAATGGGGGAGGATCATGTTTTTTAATTTCAGTCTTGGGGAGGGTTCACAGTTCAAAGGAGGGTCATTTAATTTTTATAATCGATTACATTTCAGTAGCCTCTGTCAGAACATACATTATTTCTATATCACCTTTCTATTGGCTATTCGATCAGTCCCTCTTCGTGCTTGACGTATCCAGATCGTGAATATAGTGCAATATACTGTATAGTGGAAAAAAAGGTAAAAAAACAACAACCTTCTTGGTGTTGCAGAATTACGGAACGATCACAATCGTGAACTAAGTTCTCAACTCAAGAATTTAAGAGTTTCTTTGTAATCTCTTTTCGCTGTAGATTGTCTTGAAATATTCAATGAACTTTTAGAGTAGAAGAGAGATGTTCGGTTGGGGAAAAAAGTGAGTGGAATGAATCGTCTGCTGGAGGAGTTGATGTTACCGAAAGTAGAGAAAAGACCATGTGGATGGTTAGACTATCAGTATGCCTAAGAGTTGTTTTCCTCCTTTTTCCAACATAATGTAGAAAGGGAATGGTTTCAGGCAAGGCCGTAGACATGGAGCCAACATTGGGGGGGACCAAATCAGCTAGGGATCTGGGGGTCCCCCGAAGTAAAACATTCAAAAATGTTTAAAATATTTGTAAGACTTAACCATCAATGTTGATGCTCCCCACCCTTTGACCTAACCCTAACCTCAGTGACACCTGTGCCTAAACCTAACCTTAGTGGTGCCTGTGCCTAAACCTAACCTCAGTGTTGCCAACATTAAGTATGATGTCGTCGGAAAAACACCAACATGGCGATATCAGATCGGTCATCAATAATTGCTCCTTTTCTCACTCACCTCCATGTCACCTGATCTCCCTGCTCTGTTGGCATCCTCATGCTCTCTCTCTCCCTCTCTTTACTCTGAATGCACCAGAGTGAACATGAAATAAATACTATCAGTGAACAAGTTGTGTTTCTTGCCATGATGTTCAGGAATGGATTACTAACCATTTCTGATCTGAATGGCAATGATTATTATATCAATAAACATTGACTCACCTCTTGTGCTGCTGTATAGTTCTATCATCTGACTGGTACTCATTTTCTCACAGCTCTCAGCTTACGTTTCTGAGGCTGCACAAAAAACGGATGAATGTCACTGCCACCCTTCCTCATGCTCATGATGACACTCACTGTGAATGAAAGCTGACTAATAAAACTGCTTGCACTTTAATCAAACAAACATTAATAATGCTATTTATCATACAGTAAGCAAATACAACTACACAGTAAATAATACGAATATGCAATCAATGAAAATGACTACTGTCTGCATAAATTACACATGCAGCACATAAATGATTGACACTTTACTCATACTTCACGTGGACTTTCTGACATATCTAACAAAATCATTAACATAAGACATGAACGTTAGTTGAATACGCACACGAGCACCATTGTTGATCGTTGGGTGAATGCGTGGCTATTGAGCTTTCTAGATAACTTAGCTATGATAGATAACGTTAGTGACGGTTAATTGATTAGCACTCGCAAATCGTCCACTTTCCACCAAAAACTTTTGTTTACGCTCCACGCAATTACTGACACTTTTTAGAAAACTATTATTTATTTCCACAATTACAGTTACAGCGCAAAATGACGTGTTGATGTTAAAACTATCACAATCGACAGGAAGATAGCCTGCGTAACACTCATACTGCATTCTAGTTTTCCACTTTTTAATACATTTGAAAGTAATGAGAGAGAGAGGCAGTACAGTGTTCGACATTTATTGTACCTACCAACAGGACTTACAGCCAGTGTTGCCAGGTTAAGAAAAAAACCAGCACAAAATGTCTGAAAACTAGCCCAACTTTTGAGGGTGCACAACATTAACTATTTTATAAGTGTCCCCCCACCCCGGGAACAAAACTTAAGATATGGCATGTGAAGCCGTAGCTGACGTCTGACTGTGATAACAGCATAGAAACACACGATATAGAATAGACAGAAATGGTGCGGCCGCGGTGAAGTTAAATCTGCCACCCGCGACATGAATTTTCACCCGCGACATTGTTTGAAAAGTAGCGTGAAAAGTGCGGATATGGCTACCCTGCTTACAGCAGTCGACCAACTGCTTCTGCTGTGGTACGGCAACAGCACCTGGACAAACTACACGCAGAAGTAGAACCAGTAGTAATAATAACGGCAATTTGTGACATTTAGTTATGATTATGTTTATATTTGCTAATGATTATTTTGGACGGCGGTGCATGGTTGCCTGTTGTAGCATAGCGCATTTTTATTTTATTTGTAATTTATACATCAATTTATTGGGGGGGTATGCAATCCTGAAACCAAGGCCTCAATATATATTGTAATTAAGGCCTTGGTTTCAGGATTGCATACTGAACGGCAAATATGGCATTTCTGTTTTAATATACAGACGATTATCCGGGACATGTCACGGTTTAGGTTAGGCAGGAGGAAGGAGGCTCCTACCCCGAAGCAGGACAAGGTGCCGGAGCGAAGGGAGGAGGCTCCGTCCCCGATGCAGGACGGGGCACCGGAACAGAGGGATGTTCCATGGGGTTGTCCGTGGGGTCGCCGACGTGGCCACCTCCCTGGATCCTGGATGGGATCCAGAGCTAGGCCCCTGCTCTGCTTGGTCCTGGGTTGGTGGATCACTCTGTCATGGTTTAGGGTAGGCAGGACACGAGGCGCAGAGTGAGTGTAGGGTAACATTGTTTCAATATCTTTCTCCACAAACAAAAATGACAAAAGGAGAGGCAAACCGCATACTGAGGCACAACACAACTGGCACAAACAATGATCCACAAACCAAGGAAAACAAGGGCAACCTAAACAGGGTCCCCAATTAGAGGCAACGTGGAGCAGCTGCCTCTAATTGGGGCCAAGCAAAACAGCAGCGCTGAGATGCCTAGAGGCCCCCAGCCAGGACCTGACACATGACTTGTTCTAAACAATGGCACCTCGTCAATGAAAAACGTATTGCTTCGCATAGTGGAAAAGGACTACAACATTTTGAGAATATTTCGTTCAATAATTACTAAACCTGCTCTTTATTTTATTTAGACAAACATTTTGGTACACATGCCATTCAGCAGCATGATGCAACAAAGAAACAGGCACGCAAAGTCACTATAGATTCCACAGTGCTCATGATCCTCACATGGTAAATGAAATAAAAGAATGATTCTGTGTTGCTCCCCGCTTCCTTATTAACAAATAGCCAAAGATATAAGGCTATCCACTCTGCTGCTCACGGATGCATGCGGCTTATTAATAAACACATTGTAGTGTCTGATTAAGAACTTTGTTCATCCGACCAACATTTAGCTTCTTTTAAGATACCGGTATAATAAGTATTGTGACCCAGTGTACTGCTGTGCTCAAAAGTTTGCATACCCTTGGAGAATTGATAATAAATGTACCATTTGTAAAGAAAACATGAGTGAGCAGGGAAAACACGTCTTTTATTTCTTATGGGATTCACATTCAACTGTAGGTCATAACAGAATGGCACAATCATAAAACAAAACATGGCAACAAAGAAAAAAATGAACTGACCCCTGTTCAAAAGTCTGCATACACTTAGTTCTTAATACTGTGTATTGCCCTCTTTAGCATCAATGACAGCGTGCAGTCTTTTGTAATAGTTGTCTATGAGGCCCTGGATTCTTGCAGGTGGTATAGCTGCCCATTCATCTTGGCAAAATGCCTCCAGGTCAAGTCTTTGGTCGTCTTGCATGAACCGCACGTTTGAGATCTCCCCAGAGTGGCTCGATGATATTAAGGTCAGGAGACTGTGATGGCCACTCAAGAACCTTCACCTTTTTCTGCTGAAACCACTGGAGGGTCAACTTGGCCATCTGCTTAGTGTCATTGTCGTTCTGGAAAGTTCAAGAGTATCCCATGCACAGCTTTCGTGCAGAACAATGCAAATTGCCTGCCAGTATTTTCTGATAACATGCTGCATTCATCTTGCCATAAATTTTCACAAGATTCCCCGTGCCTTTAGAGCTCACACACCTCCAAAACATCAGTGAGCCACCACCATGCTTCACAGTGGGGATGATATTCTGTTCACTATAGGCCTTGTTGACCTCTCTCCAAACATAGCGCTTATGGTTGTGTCCATAAAGCTCTATTTTGGTCTCGTCTCTCCAAATTACAGTGTGCCAGAAGCTGTGAGGCATGTCAAGGTGTTGTCAGGCATATTGTAACCAGGCTTTTTTTATTTTTGGCAACTCGACCATGCAGCTCCTTTTTGTTCAAGTATCGTCGTATTGTGCTCCTTGAAATAACCACACCGTCTTTTTCCAGAGCAGCCTGTATTTCTCCTGAGTTTATCCCGAACAATTCTTCTGGCAGTTTTGGCTGAAATCTTTCTTGGTCTACCTGACCTTGGCTTGGTATCAAGAGATCCCTGAATTTTCCACTTCTTAATGAGTGATTGAACAGTACTGACTGACATTTTATATCCTTTTCCATCTTTATAAATTTCCATTACCTTGTTACGCAGGTCTTTTGACAGTTCTTTTCTGCTCCCCATGGCTCAGTATCTAGCCTGCTCAGTGCACCCATGTGACAGTTAACAAACTCATTGACTATTCATACACAGACACTAATTGCAATTTAAAATGCCACAGGTGTGGGAAATGAACCTTCAATTGCTATTTTCACCTGTGTGTGTCACTTGTGTGTCTGTAACAAGGCCAAACATTCAAGCGTATATAAACTTTTGATCAGGGCCATTTGGGTAATTTCTGTTACCATTATGATTTAAACAACTATGTGATAATAAATGGCTTCATGTGACCGCTATCCTTAAATAAAAGACAGGTTTTTTTGCATGGTTAGTTATATTTTCAAAATCAATGCCAAAATGTCACAATTTCTGCCAGGGTATGCAAACTTATGAGCACAACTGTATGTCAGTTCTTGGTTTGTACCTCTTCTTTTGTTATTAGTTGTTTGTTGACCATATAAAAGAATCAGCTTTCACCGCTCTGCACCGTCTGTCCTGCCCCCCAACCATGAGGTAAAAATGTAAATAATTTTCTCACTTGAAAATGGGGTAGAAACTCAATTTTTTCCCATAGAATGTCGTGAAATGCACACATGATGACAGCTAATTTTTAACTCTTCTTAGTATTCATCCTTCTTTCTATTGATGCATTTTGACACCACATCAGCACAATTTTGATTTATTTAATACAGCTGTAATTTAACACCACCTTGTGGTTATTTTATATTACTGTAGTAGCCAAGATGTGGGAGGAACAAGTGGTGCAACGCACAGGAGCAAAACCTGTTGAGACGCGGGAGCAGCCAGGCCCGGATTCACCCCCACAGTGCCCGGAACTTCAAATTGCCACAGGCTCCACCCTTGAATACAAAATTAGAACATCGTCGAGTCAAGTGGCCTGCAGTCAGCAAGGAGAGAGTGTGACTCCAGTTTGATGAGGATGTGGATGGGATCCTTGAAGGTACAGCCAGAGGTCATGTTAACGAAAGGCTCCAGCTCATGTCATCAATCATTATCAACATCTCAGCCGCAAGGTTTGGCACTAAGGAGCAGTATTCGACCAGAAACTCAAGTGGTTGAAATCGACGGGAGACGAGGATCAGTAAACTCAGGCAGGAGCTAAAATCACTGAGGCGTCATTAGAAGGTGGCGAGAGAGGAAGAAAAAGTTGCATTAGCACAGCTACCATACATCCTTAAGAAGAACCTCATTACTCTCCACAAAGCAGAATGGCACAGGAGGAGAGCAAGAGGGCCAGGAAGCATGTAGCCCTAATTGCAAACCCCTTTGGTTTCACCAAGCAGCTGCTAGGGCAAAAATGCAGCGGACATTTAACATGCTCTAAAGAGGAGTTCGACCAACACCTCAAAACTCCTACAGTGATAGAGCACGAGAGCCAGAACTAAGGGAATGTAAAGCACTGATAGTACCACAAAACCCTACCGCTGAGTTTAATACCACAGAGCCTATTATGAAGTAGGTGCAGGAAGTCCTCAAAGCCACAAGAACAAGTTCAGCTCCAGGACCTAGTGGAGTGCCATACAAGGTCAATAAGAGGTGCCCCAGGCTCTTGCACTGGCTATGGAGAATCCTCAAGGTGATCTGGAGAAGGGGGAAGGTAGCCCAGCAGTGGAGAGTTGCTGAGGGTGTCTGGATCCCAAAGGAGGAGAGCTCAAGTAAAATGGAGCAGTCCAGAATCTTCTCACTCCTAAGCATTGAAAGCAAAGTATTCTTCAGCATTGTTGTCTGACTTCTGACAGAGTATCTCCTGAAGAACTCCTTCATAGACACCTCAGTACAGAAGGGGGACGTCCCAGGAATATCCGCTTGCCTTGAGCACACAGGAGTTGTCACCCAGCTCATTAGGGAGGCATGTGAAGGTGGAGGAGATCTGGCTGTCTTGTGGTTGGACTTCGCCAATGCCTATGGGTCAAAACCCCACAAGCTAGTGGAAGCAGCGCTTGACCACCACCATGTCCCAGGAAAGATCAGGCACCTTATTCTGGATTACTAGAACTGCTTCTGTCTGAGAGTCACCTCTGGAGCCATGACATCAGCATGGCATCGGTTGGAAAAGGGGATAATTACAGGATGCATCGTTTCAGTGATCTTGTTTGCCCTGGCCATGAACATGCTGGTTAAGTCAGCAGAAGTTGAGTGCAGAGGTGCCCTGACCAAGTCTGGAGTCCGTCAGCCCCCATCAGAGCCTTCATGGATGATCTGATGGGGACAACGACTTTGGTGCCTGGATGCAGATGGATCCTCAAAGGCCTTGAGGGACTTTTCGCATGGGCACGAATGTGCTTCAAGCCAGCAAAATCTGGGGCACTGGTGTTGAAAAGGGGGAAGGTAACGGACAAGTTCTGTTTCTCCCTCATCCAGATTCCGTCTGTTACCGAGAAGCCAGTCAGGAGCCTAGGCATGGTCTTTGATAGCACCCTGAAAGACACTGCATCACTCCAATCAACCTGCGAGGAGTTGGAGTCATGGTTGACAGCAATAGATAAATCAGTAGATTTATGTTACAAATTTTACCTGTCTAACCGATTGGCGACAGTTAATAAGTCTATCACTATCTGGAGAGAAAATAATCATATTTTATTATGGAATGCTTTAAAATATATTTTTTATGTATGTGTTGACTATGATAGGGCATAGAATTATATGCTTAAAAGTGATGTCTGGTAAATGAGGACATTACTCTCTGTCAAAAATATCTCAGAATTGCTTGAATTGTCCTGTTTTTCAAAGGAGATTGTTTGCTTTTTTTTCACGACATTCCTATATGTATATATATATCCTCAAAAAGTACAGGCGCTGCTGCGCCTTTTTGACCAGGGCTGTGGTGTTGAGGGTCCAAGAGAGGTCCTCAGAGATGTGGACACCCACTCCACCTCAGTGCCATCGTTGAGAACTGGGGCATGACTGCAGCCTTTAGACTTCCTGTAATCCACAATGAGCTCCATGGTTTTCTTTGCGTTGAGGGCCAGGTTGTTGTCAGTGTACCATGCTGCCAGGCGCTTGACCTCCACCCTCTAGGCTGACTCGTCATTGTCACTGATCTGGCCTAACACCATGGTGTTGTTTGCAAACTTGACGATGGTGTTGGAACTGTGTACAGGAACGCAGTCGTGGGTGAAGAGGGAGTACAGGAGAGGGCTCAGCACACAGCCTTGTGGAACAGCAGTGTTCAGGATCAGGGTGGAGGAGGTAAAGTTGTCTAACCTGACAGACTGGGGTCTGTTGGTTAGGAAGTCCAAAGTCCAGTTGCAGAGAGAGGGGCTGATCCCCAGGTCATGGAGTTTGTTGACCAGCCTAGAGGAGATGACCGTGTTGAATGCTGAGATGAAGTCTATGAATAGCACATAGGTGTTGGTTTTGTCCAGGTGGGTCAGGGCAGAGTGTAAAGCCATCAAGATGGTGTCCTCTGTAGACCTGTTCGACTGGTAAGCAAACTGGTAGGGATCCAGTGTTTGGGGGAGGCAGGACTTAAGGTGGGCCAGAACTAGTCTTTCGAAGAACTTCATGATTGTGGGGGTGAATGCAACAGGTCGAAAGTCATTCAGGCTAGACGCACTCGACTGCTTTGGCACTGGCACAATGGTTGCGGTCTTGAAGCACATTGGGACAACTGCCTGGGCCAGTGATAGGTTGAATATGTCAGTAAAGACCTTGGCCAGCTGCCCAGCACATGCTCTGTGCACACACCCGGGGATACCATCAGGACCAGCAGCCTTGCGTGCATTCACCCTGCTTAGTGCAGACGACACTTCTGCGGTGGATAGTCTGAGGGGGGATGTCTGGGGGAGTTCAGGTTTAATGGCTGGCTCTTTGTTGTCCCTGTCGTAGCGGGCGTAGAACCTGTTTGACTCATCAGTGAAGGAGACGTCGCTGGCTGTGGGGGTAGGGTTCTTTGGCCGGTAGTCTGTGATGGCTTGGATGCCCTGCCACATGCGTCAGAGTTGTTATTGAAGTGCTCCTCAATTTGTTGTAATTTTGTTGTCATCTTGATGCCCCTTTTCATGTTGGCCCTGGATGAGCTGTAGGCCTCTGCATCGCCGGATCTGAAAGCAGCGTTATGTGCCTTTAGCAGTTGTCGGACCTCTCTGTTCATCTACGGCTTCTGGTTGGGAAGGTCAAATACTCAGCATGGATTGATTAATAACCAGTAGTCGTTAAATCATTTTCATTTTTACAATGTACATTTACATTTACATTCGATGGCTTGTGTGGTCCGAACCAACAGACGAGCTACTGTAGCTCAAATTGCTGAAAAAGTTAATGCTGGTACTAACAGAAAGGTGTCAGAACACACAGTGCATCACAGTTTGTTGCGTATGGGGCTGTGTAGCCACAGACCAGTCAGGGTGCCCATGCTGACCCCTGTCCACTGCCGAAAGCGCCTACAATGGGCACGTGAGCATCAGAACTGGATCACTGAGCAATGGAAGAAGGTGGCCTGGTCTGATGAATCATGTTTTCTTTTACATCACGTGGATGAAAAAGAAAAAAAACTAGCAGCAATTGGTAGAGTTATTGAATATTATAGATACATATGAGTGCAATAAGCTATGAATGGTGGCATAGCACACTACAACTACGTAGTGAGAATTTAAGGAGAAAAATGTATTCACAGCAAAAATATAGCAAAAAGATACCGCAACATTTTACATAACACTGTACACAGCAGCAGTTTAAAAAGAGTACTGTAAACTAGCAGCAATATTGTTAGTAGAATTGAGTATTATAGGTATGGCAAGTATGGCAGTAACAAATAGCTGTGCTCATAAGTTTGCATACCCTGGCAGAAATTGTGGGATTTTGGCATTGATTGTGAAAATATGACTGAACATGCAAAAAACTGTCTTTTATTTAAGGACAGTGATCATATGAAGCCATTAGTTATCACATAGTTGTTTGGCTCCTTTTTAAATCATAATGATAACAGAAATCACTCAAATGCGATGATCAAAAGTTTACATACCCTTGAATGTTTGGCCTTGTTACAGACACACAAGGAGACACACGCAGGTGAAAATGGCAATTAAAGGTGAATTTCCCGCACCTGTGGCTTTTTAAATTGCAATTAGTGTTTGTGTATATGAGTTAATGAGTTTGTTAGCTGTCACGTGGATGCACTGAGCAGGCTAGATACTGAGCCATGGGGAGCAGAAAAGAACTGTCAAAAGACCTGCGTAACAAGGTAATGGAAATTTATAAAGATGGAAAAGGATATAAAAAGATATCCAAAGCCTTGCAAATGCCAGTCAGTACTGTTCAATCACTTATTAAGAAGTGGAAAATTCAGGGATCTCTTGATATTAAGCCAAGGTCAGGTAGACCAAGAAAGATTTCAGCAAAAACTGCCAGAAGAATTGTTCGGGATACAAAGAAAAACCCACAGGTAACCTCAGGAGAAATATAGGCTGCTCTGGATAAAGACGGTGTGGTTGTTTCAAGGGTCACAATACGACAATACTTGAACAAAAATTAGATGGATTGTTGAGTTGCCAGAAAGAAGCCTTTACTGTGCCAATGCCACAAAAAAGCCTGGTTACAATATGCCCGACAGCTTCTGGCACACAGTAATTTGGAGTGACGAGACCAAAATAGAGCTTTATGATCACAAACATAAGCGCTGTATTTGGAGAGGGGTCAACAAGGCCTGTAGTGAACAGAATACCATCCCCAATGTGAAGCATGGTGGTGGCTCACTAATGTTTTGGGGGTGTGTGTGCTCTATAGGCATGGGAAATCTTGTGAAAATTGATGGCAAGATGAATGCAGATTGTTATAAGAAAATACTGGCAGACAATTTGCATTCATCTGCACGAAAGCTGCACATGGGACACTCTTGGACTTTCCAGCATGACAATGACCCTAACCACAAGGCCAAGTTGACCCTCTAGTGGTTACAGCAGAAAAGGTGTAGGTTCTGGTGGGCATCACAGTCTCCTGACCTTAATATCATCGAGCCACTCTGGGGAGATCTCAAACGTGCGGTTCATGCAAGACGACCAAAGACTTGACCTGGAGGCATTTTGCCAAGATGAATGGGCAGCTATACCACCTGCAAGAATCCAGGGCCTCATAGACAACTATTACAAAAGACTGCACGCTGTCATTGATGCTAAAGGGGGCAATACACAGTATTAAGAACTAAGGTTATGCAGACTTTTGAACAGGGGTCAGTTCATTTTTTTCTTTGTTGCCATGTTTTGTTTTATGATTGTGCCATTCTGTTATGACCTACAGGTGAATGTGAATCCCATTAGAAATAAAATACATGTTTCCCTGCTCACTCATGTTTTCTTTACAAATGGTACATACATTACCAATTCTCCAAGGGTATGCAAACATTTGAGTACAACTGTATACATGTGAACATTTGCTCATGCGTACACAAATGTGTACACATTCACTGATGAGCCAAAACATTCTGACCAATTGCCTAATATGCTGTTGGTCCTCCGCTTGTTGCCAAAACAGCGCCGCTCAGTTGGATTGAGATCTGGGGAATTTGGATGCCAGAGCAATACCTTGAACTCTTCATCATGTTCCTCAACCCATTCCCAAACAATAGACAGGATAGCCTTTTTGCTGTCGCGCATTGATGAGCCTTGGGCGCCCAACCATGTCACTGGTTTGTGGTTTGTTCCTCCTCTGACGACTGTTGGTAGGTACTCACCACTGCTGACTGGGAGCACCCCACAAGCCTTGCCGTTCAGAGGTGCTCTGACCCATACCAATTTGGCTCAGGTCTTTTCTCCTGCCTGTTTCTCCTGCATTCAACACGTTCACTAAGAGAACTGACTGTATGTTTACCATCTAATCTACCCAGACCCTGACACATGCCCTTGTTAGGAGATGATCAACAGTATTCACTTTACCTGTGTGTGGTCATAATGTTTTGACTCATCAGTGTACATGCTCAGATGCAAGAAATGTTTCCTACATATAGGAAGGCTACTTTTTCACTCACACACATATACACACTTGTGTATATAGCCAACTATATAAGGACCAGTGGGGACACAAAAGTTGATTCTCCTTCAGAACCTCTACTTCAACTAATCCTAAACTTTACCCTAATCTTAACTTCAACCTAACCCTACCCTCAACAACCTAACATTCATATCTAAACTTAACCTTGCCCTAAACAAACACACACACACACCCACACACTATGGGCTGCATCCTCCACACACTTTTTGTCAGTTAAGTTCAGGTAATTCAAACACACAGAAACACACATTATCCTTTGCTTGCTTGTAATTTCTTCAATTGTGTCACATATTTTTACCATCTCTTCAAGACTCAAGAGCAAGTAACAGGACTGTCCATTACCATAATTTCCCATTTATAAACTGTGGCTTGCGAAAGGTCAATTCTCCGGGCAAATGCAGTTTATATTTGGGTGCGGTTAATGCTTGGGTTTGTATACACACAAAGCTATGAAATTAATGGTACGGTATATACACAGTGCGGGTTATAAACGGGGAATTACGGTATTGATTGTATTCTTGTTTTCTATTGCTCTTAGTATAGTACTGACCCTATCATATATTGTGGTCTTCTTTGTTAATATTTTTGATGAGTCGGCTACTTGCTACTGCAATTATCCAAGGTTTTGTCTGTTGCCTCTTGTTGTCACATATCTAGGTATAATGGTTTACTCATTTGAATATTTAGGATTGTCTAAGACTAGAATCAGAGCATATTCTGACTGAGATGCAGTGCAAGCTAGCTCATCTTATTGGTTAAGCCTTTAAAAGTGTACTTTTATTAAAACTTTTACAATAAACCTAAATCAAATCAAAACATAAGACATGTATTTAGTGCTTGTAAACAATATTCCTCAAAAGTGCTTGTAAATAATATTCTGACAAATTGTCACTAACTGTTTATGCATGGTTGCGAGAAGTGACTGACTTTGATAGAGTATGTCACAAATATAGGCACCCCGAAAATAATCCATAGGAATCAGCCAGGGAACTACACTAGTGACTAAACATTCCATAATTGCAGGTGGCAGTATATCTCCAACCTTTGTTTTACACCTGTAGGCACACTCTCAGTATAGCAGAAAAAAATAACTACTCCAAAATGGAGATGGTCTCAATGGCACTGTCCATGTTCTCACAGATGTCGAAGTCAATGTCATTAGTTTGAGGTTTGTGACCAGAGCAGAGGGCTGTATGGATCAGGCTGTATCGTGGTTCTTCACTGCCCTCTACAGGTTGAGGAGTGGAAATGTCTAGTCATGGACTAGTGCCTGACAAAACACTTGGATCAACATCTATAGCATACACTTAACAGGTGAGTTAGCATGCAACAACATAGTTCTCCACTGAATTTTTTTAGGTAATTCAATTTACTTCGAACTATGTGGATCTTTATCAGTCAATAATAAAAGTATTTTGCTAGCTAGTACAATGTAGCGTTTATAAAAAGGTGTTCTACCATAATTTAACAACCAACAACAGGTTTAAAAACAAGTGTTGTTCCTGCTGATTAAGGTTTATATAAGGTTGTTGTGTTGTCAACAACTGCACTAAGGAAAGAATATCCTCAGACTCAGATTATCTGTAGCTGAGTTTATTGACCTGAGATGCCTAAACCTTAACCAGTAGAGAAAGTACAGTCAACTCATGAAGTATTGGCACCCTTAATGTAATTGAGTAAAAAAATAAATTACACAAACAATCAAATAATAAATTATACAAACAATATTTTGGGCTCTGACACAAAATATTCAAATGAGCAGTATGAAATTTTTCTGAAACGGAAAGTAGGTTTCAAAATTATTGGCATGTTTACAGTCAATATTTTGTGAAGCCTCCCATGGAGAAGATAACAGCACTAAGCATCTTCCTGTACAGTCTGACAGCGTTGGCACACACTGTTCGAGGAATCTTGGACCACTCCTTCATGCAGCACATTTCAAGATCCTTGATAGTCTTAGGTTTGCGCTTGTGAACTGCCCTCTTCTATTACATTAGAAATAAGAATTTATGCTTTCCCAACTTTTTACTAAATCTGGTCATTCTGTGAAGGACGCCACTGTTTGTTATTGTAAATGTTCAGACAGTAGCTCAAGTAACAGTTTGTAACTCCATTCTCGTTTGTTTATATTGTACATTAGACAGTAGAATTCTGGCCACAGATCTCCATAGATGTGCCACAGGCATGGTTTTCAATAAACAAGGCATAAATAATTTGCTGATTAAATAACAGTAAGTAATTATTCATATCTAAATGGAGTAAGCCTTATTTTTTTACAGTAGAATGCCAGCCACAGATCTCAAAAGTTAGCTTTTTAACCAAACCAAAATAAGCAATTAATTTCCACTGTTAACTTAGCAAAAAGCAAGGCACAAATGAATATAATTAACTTATTTTCAGCTTTGGCTCTGTTAAACTGTTGTGGTTCAAATTATATTAGTAAACACATTCATTATCCAACTGGTTCGTATATAACATTATTTGGTTGACCATCGAATCCTGAGTTAGATCAAGCATGGTGGCCACGGGTCTTGGGTTGGTGTGATAATATTTGAAATACTGACTTCATTCAAAATTTTATAATTGGAAGAACATATCCTGATAATAATAAAAATTATATAATCACATTTGCAATGCTTTGCAGTTGGTTCAAGACAGGTTATTTGAGCTTTAATTTCTCTTCTCCGCATGTCTTGTCTGGTTTTAGCTTTTAATGAACATTGTTTTCTCTTTAGAACCCATAGCAGCTGTTGATGGCCTTCCTTTAAATTACTGTAGTGGTGGCGTACGGCTGTTTTTCTTTAACAATATGTGTAAATATCATAGAATCTACTTGATAAAAACCTATTACTGTATTCACATGGATGATGTCATTAATAAGAAAATAGAAAAAGAGTATGCTGTTATTTGACTTTTTTTTAAGTTGTATTTCTTCACTCAAAATGCTAGTGCCCAAGCAGCTAGTGCCAAAACAGTCTCTCGAGAAGATATTGTTTGTGTTGTTCAGTGATCATGAGTTGAAAAAGTCCTGTCTTTTTGAAAGTGTTAATGACATTGTGGTGAGTGACAAAAATAACTGGTTTGGGGTCACTGAGAAATTTCCTTGTTTTCAAAAGAGAAGTAAATTTTCTGGCTATTAAAATAACATCAAATACAGTTTACACATCTTTATTGTTGCAAATGACTATTGTAGCTGGAAACGGCTTTGTAATGTAATATCTACAAAGACGTACAAAGGCCCATAAGCAACCATCAGTCCTGTTCCAATCAAGGGGCCAGGGTTACGGTCGGGAGGCACGTATATTCCTTGGGCTCTGTGGTCGGAATGGGTACTGCAAACAATTGCTTATCTAGACCAAAATGACAGTTCCAATACAAAGTTGCGTAGAGAAGTCACTTTTCGAAATTACCAAAACGACGCGTTTTGACATTTATTTTGTGAAAAAATATCCTTTGAAATATTCCATGAATTCTCCATGGAGATTTTTTTTTTCCATCACTCACAGACGAGTGTATTAACGTTTTAGGTTTATTCTATAACATGAACGAGTTTCAGTCACATGCACTCGCATAAGGAAAAACTGAAAATTTCTCATGCGTTCTCGTGTAAGTTGTAGCAGTAGATTTGGGTAGATTGCCCAAGACGTTTTAATCGGTTTTCGTACCTGTTACCATTGGACTCTCAACAAAGCAAGAAACACTAAAAGAAAAAGCTGCCTGCCTGTGTTTCTGTCAACTGCACCAGCCGTTTGGACTCGCAGCAACCGAGAATTCAGCAGTTCAAGTAAATTGTTTTATGGATCTGTGTCATGATTTTGTGTTCGACATATGATTTTTCTAAGACGCCGGCTGATCGAGATATGTGTCGAAATGGAAGATAATGTGCAACACAGCAGCCTAATAACAACATCTGCTAGCTTGAACGTCTAAATAAAGACCTGCTGCCTTACAATGCTTATTGTATGGAAAGTAGTCTAGCTATAAACATATTTCTAAAACGATAACTTAGAAGTTATTTATAGTTTTGTATCACTTTGTATTTATTTAAAAATAATGATAATCCTGACAATTTCCTTCTTGACCTGCTGTAATTAACGTCGTTAGTCCAAATCAATGTCGATGATATGTAATCGACAACGGCTAGTTAAAAACTATTAGCTAGCAAAGAAATGTTTACTTGGCTTGGCTCTCGTAGGCTCTTGTCCGTTCACGCTGTGCTCGGATGGACTCCAATGCTAGTACACATCGGTGCACTTTTATTAAATCTCAGCGGAAATGGGCTCGTGAACTGGGAACTAGTTACTGGCAGCGCCCATAAATTTGCGGATGCCACTGTGAGCAGATTACATTGAAAATAAATCGGGGCCATCTTGGACCCAGGGCCCCTTGGTTCCAATAGCACGTTGTTTGCTAATCCAAGTGTATCATTTTAAAAGGGCTAATTGATAGAAAAACCTTTAGCAATTTTGCTGAACGGTTGTATGTGTGGTGTTGCCAGTATTTTTATGCAGTAAAATTGGAGCTCTAATGGTTGCTTGTTCAGTCTGGTTATTGAAAGCATTGCAGTATTTAGCTGTGTAGTCAGCTAACTAGTTGGGTGTTTTCTTGCGTTTCTGCCAACTTAATTCATGGAAACTGCCATAGCTAAATAGACAACTAATTGTCCGGTTCAGTTTGTCAGAACTATGTCAGACTGTAGAAAAGTTGTCTGGCCGCAAATGTATTTTGCTTTTGAAGCAATGAGCTGTCACTTTCACTAGCTACTTAAGAGTGGAGGCAGTAATGTTGTGCTTTGCTGATGACATTGTCACTTGATCGTGATGTCCTGCATCTGCCGACACATACTTTGAATATGATCACGTATAGTATAGTTCACGTATAGTTCTGTGGACCTCAAATGATTGCTTGCTCAATCTCGCCCAAAAAGAGTGGAAAGAGTCATGTTTCGTTATGCAAACTTAGATGTTTGTTTTTGTTTCTACAGATATCAGTCATATAGAAACAACCCCACTTGCTTGCTTAAGTTAGTTTACCATCTGGTTAGTCTATGAGGCTTTAGGAGATTATTGTGTAGTGGCAAATGTGTGCTGTGCTCGCAGTGAGGAGGAATAGTGAGAGATCGATTGTCTACAAAATGGGAGAAAACAAATTATATTCAAAGTTACATGAATGTGGTGTCAAATTAAAGAGGATTATGTGCACTTTAAAACAAAGTTATCTTGTAATTGTTATTTGTTCTTGGTTTTTTGTCTTTTTGAAATGTGTGAGAAAATATTATTTATTTTGATAATTCTCAGTAATCTACTGCAGCATTCTAGAATTCTGTTGGGGTCTAGCATGCAAGTTTATTTACATAGCACAATTCATACATTGAAGAAATTCAATGTGCTTTACAGAGAAAAATAAAAAATAAAAATGCGATACACAAAATAAGACAGATTGATACAATTCTCTAACCACCCTCCAGGGGCACTCTCCACTCGGGTATCTCAATCCTCGCACTCCAAGCGCTTGGATGAACCTGTCAGTCCCTTCGTGAGGGACTGACAGGTTCATCTCTGAATCGATGTCTTACCCGGCTGTCTCCAGGGAGACATTTATGCCATGTCATCTATACATGCATTTTATATTCGTCCTTGATGAATTACAGTTACCAAAACTGTTTACTGCACCACCCTGGTATCTCAAATCTCGCGCTCCAGCGCTTGGATAAACTTGTCAGTCCTTTTGTGAGATAATACCCTCGATGTCTAAATTACAGCAGCAGCACGAGAACATGCATTATCCTCCATCTTTGTTACATTTACACAGAGGTTATTCCTCTGATAGCATCAGAACTTGCATTACAGAAAATCATTTAGGGAGGTAAAACATAGAAAAAGAAAATAGAAATACAAAAATACAATAGAATTGTATAGAATATAAACATATAAATATATTTTGGGGATTTTTTCCCTTTCCACAAATATTAAATAAAGACTTCAATAATAAAACAAGGGCGATACAGAATAAGAAAATAGAAATAGAATTAAAAGAAATAAAAACATAACTGGTAGATTCTGTAGTAACCTGGATTTATTTTTTAATCTGGATTTAAAAATTGATATGTTTAAGGCACGTCTAAGATCTTCTGGTAGTCTATTTCAGTTGTGTGCAACATTACTGCTAAATGCAACTTTGCCATGTTTAGTTTGGACTCTGGCCTGTACTAGCTGACCTGAGTTCATGGACCTAAGAGCCCTGCTTGGTTTATAATGTTCAATAATATCAGAAATGTATTCGGGACCTAAACCATTCAGTGATTTACAGACTAAAAGCACCACTTTAAAATCTATTTTCTAATTGACTAGAAGGCAGTGCAAAAAGAACCAGAGTGATGTGCTCTGTTCTCTTGGTCCTGGTTAAAATTCTATCAGCAGCATTCTGAATGAGCTGCAGCTGTTTTACAGTCTTGGAGTCCAGTTAAGAGGCCATTACAGTAATCAACCCTACTAGAGATAAAAGCATGGATGAGCTTCTCTTGGTCTTTTTGGGACACCAAGCCCTTGATTCTGGCTATATTTTTTAGATGATATAATGCTGTTTTGGTGCCAGACACAATAATCTCTGTTTTATCTTGGTTTAATTTTAGACAATTTTGGTTCATGCAGGCATTTATGTGCTCTGTACAGTGATACAGTGAGTCTATTGAGCTGTAGTCAAAGGGTTCAAGAGCCATACAGTGGATATAAAAAGTCTACACACCCCTGTTAAAATGCCAGGTTTTTGTGATGTAAAAGAATGAGACAAAGATAAATCATGTCAGAACTTTTTCCACCTTTAATGTGACCTATATGGCCAAAAAGTTCAACCTTGGTTTCATCAGACCATAACACATTTTCCCACGTGCTTTTGGGAGACCTGATGTTTGTTTTTGCAAACTTCAGCCGGGCTTGGATGGTTTTCTTTGTAAGAAAAGTCTTCCGTATTGCCACCCTACCCCATAGCCCATTCAACAATGAGATCCCTCTGATGCTTTGGAAGCTCTCTGCGGACCACGGCTTTTGCTCTGAGATGCAACTAAGAAAATGTCAGGAAAATCCTACTAAAACAGCTGAACTTTATTTGTGATTAATCAGAGTCACTTTAAATGATGGCAGGTGTGAAATGACTTCTATTTAACATGAGTTTGAATGTGATTGGTTAATTCTGAACACAGCCACATCCCTAGTTATAAGAGGGTGTGCACACTTATGCAACCAGGTTATTGTAAGGTTTTTATTTTTCATTTTTCCCCCTCGAAAATTTCAGTTTGTTTTTCAATTGAATTGTTCACATTACAGGTCACATTAAAAGTGGAAAAAGTTCTGACATGATTTATCATTGTCTCATTCTTTTTTTCAATAGCAGGGACCCGAAGCACATCACAGAGTATATTCTGTGCTCTGTGGCGATAAAGGACAAGGTTGTCCCTGGCAGTTGTCTAAGCAATCGTTTTAATCGGGGCGGGGGGGGGGGACGACATAGGGAAAGATGAGCTCTGCTCTTCTTGGGTAGAACTAGCTCCCTGATTGGTGAGTGTGGCAGAGGGGAGGTGAGTGTGGTGGAGGGGGAGAGGATGAGTATGGTGGAGGGGGAAAGAGTGAGTGTGGGGTATGGGGGGATTGGGGTCGTTCAGCCAGGACTTCTGGAAGAATTGGTGATTTTATGGTGCGTTCCAGTTGTACTGCATTGTTAGGCCTCTCAGATCTGCTGAAAAAGGACTTTGGCTGTTCCGGAGTCTAGACTGAAAACTAAAGGGAGCCGGGCCTTTGCTGTACGGGCCCCTAGACTCTGGAACACCCTACCACAGAGATGCTACGTCAGTGCATTCTTTTAAATCTTACCTAAAAACTCATTACTATAACATGGCTTTTACGAATATTTTATCATTGTGATTTTATATTTTGTTTATTCTTTTTACTTCCTTCACTTTTTAAAAAATAATACATACATTTTATATATATATATATATATATATATTATACAATTTTAAATATATTATTTTAATGTATTTCTATTTTTATTGTGTGTAAAGCACTTTGTGTCGTTATGCTAGAAAAGTGCAAT
This sequence comes from Esox masquinongy, assembly GCA_016801175.1. Classification (NCBI taxonomy): domain Eukaryota; kingdom Metazoa; phylum Chordata; class Actinopteri; order Esociformes; family Esocidae; genus Esox; species Esox masquinongy. The sequence continues at coordinate 63,381 of JACXGI010002959.1, forward strand.
ACAAATAAAGTTATTATTATTACTTGGAGGTCGGAATTTCTGAGTTCCAAGTCGGAAGTTTCAACTGGAACACTCCTTCAAGTCAGAAGAACCCCACTAGCCCCAAGTTCGTAATCCATGATGGCAGCACCTTGTATCAACAGTAAGTGAAAGCTGTAGTTTTACTGTTTATTTTAGCAATTCTGTATATTTGTGTCTCATTAAAATTGTCCTACACACAGTACTGTCCAAGTGCTGTCAGTGGACCTGCTGCTATGGTGTTAGTATGCGTGAAATACCACATAATGCGTTTTTATAAACTGGTGTTGCTAACAACAGGTAACCTGGCTAGTTGTATGGCTGACCGAAAAAAATAAGAGACCACTGCAAAATTATCAGTTTCTCTGGTTTTACTATTAATAGGTGTGTGTTTGAGTAAAATTACCATATTTGTTTTATTCTATAAACTACTGACAGCATTACTTCCAAATTCCAAATAAGTGAGTATTTTCTACAAAGAGTATTTATTTGTAGAAAACAACAACTTGTCAATATAACCCAAAAAAGATGCATTGTTTTCAGACCTCAAATAATGCAAAGAAAACAAATTCATATTCATTTTTCAACAACAAAATACTAATGTTTCAACTTAGGAAGAGTTCAGAAATCAATATTTGGTGGAATAACCATGATTTTTAATCACAGCTTTCATGCGTCTTGGCATGCTCTCCACCAGTCTGTCACATTGCTGTTGGGTGACTTTATGCCACTCCTGGCACAAAAATTCAAGTAGCTCGGCTTTGTCTTTGCAAAGCTGAAAATTTGACTTGTCAGAAAAGATGACCTTACTCCATTCCTCTGCGGTCCAATCCTTAAGGTCTTTTGCAAACTTCAGCCTGGCTCTTCTTTGCTTCTCATTGATGAAGGGCTTTTTTCTAGCTTTGCACAAATTCAGCCCTGCCCCTAGGAGTCTGTTTCGTACCGTCCTCGCCGTGCACTGCACCCCAGCTGCTGTTTGCCATTCTTTTTGTAGGTCATTTGATGTCATCCTATGGTTGTTGAGTGACATTCGAATGAGTTGATGGTCATCTCGGTCAGTGGACAGTCGTTTTCGCCCTCTGCCAGTCTGTAGCTTTGTTGTCCCTAATGTCTGTTGCTTGACCTTGTTCTTATGAACCGCCGTCTTTGAAATTTTCAGGATGGAAGCAATGCTCACAGTATCCCTGATGCTCACAGTATCCCTCTGCCAGTAAAGAATCCTTCTTTTCCTCACTCAAAGCTTTTCTTTTGAACTCTTTTGTCTTGCTGAATAGTTATTTTTTTATTCAAATTACCTTTGAGGTACTACTTGCACTGTTTTTGCCATCCAACTGGTCCTATTGCAAGAGGATAGTGATGACCACAGCAGTGGTTTTTATATTTTTCCTGATTAAATTAGATTTGGTTCAGGTAAGCACCTAATCAGTACCTCATTAAGTAAAATGAGGTGTGCCTGTGTTGGAATTTAACAGACACTGGAATGGAATGGCTGCCATTCATGTAGGGATGCTGATTTAAGAAAAATTAGGAGTGGTCTCTTAATTTTTTCCAGAGCTGTATGTGTGTTTTTATGTGTGTGTTATATATATAATATTTTATTTTTACTATATATAATATAAGTAAATGAATGACTGAAATATAAGAGCTCTATCATGGTGTGATGTTAAAAGTGTGTTTTCTATTTAGTAGACGCTAAGCCATTGCAGAAGTGTGACTGCTCTAGCTGACACTGCTCTGCATCCAGCCTGTCTTCCACATCAATCTGGTCACCAATGCCATTTTGGAAATGCAAAAGAGTGGATGATGAGGTGATGCAGTTTCTACAAGAGGCAGAAAAAGCCAGTTGGCGGCGCCATGGAGAGAGACTAACACAACTAAGGTCTGCACTGCAGGGTTGTGAGTCATTGATGTCGAGGTTGTTCGACAAGCTGTGAGTCAAATTAATAGGCTTAATGTTTTTTTGTATATAGTTATACTTTTACGCTGCTATATTTTTGTATATATTTGGTTATATTTTTTGTATTAGTAATAATTTGTTATTGTTATATTATAATATGTGTAATTTGTGTATAACTGTTTCCGGGTCTGATTCTTAATAAATTATTGTTTTGGATTTTACCTGAGCTTTTTATATACCTAACACCTCACTGTGGGCAATGAGTAAAAGGTGGGACAATTAATTGAGGAAAATACTTCTTTACTGGTACACACAGAATGTACAAACAATCAATGGTAGCAATCAATTAAATGATCAAATTATCAGCCGATTTATCCGATTCATTAGATGAAAGACCAGTTATAGTCTACTCATTTTATCTCCCTGCCTTGGGCAGCCATGTGGGTTTTCCTGATATATCTCTGAAGCACCACTGCACATGTTGTGTAGAAAACAGGCTGCCATCACTATCATCACCACAGCATCAATCTAGGTGTTCTGGAGATCGCGAAGACACCTCCAATGGCACTACATCCTGCCGAAGACTTATTTAACAACCACCCTCTCACAGCTGAACTTGGATGCAGCTGGTCTACTTCAGTAAGAGCCCCCTTGTCATGCTTAGGTGTTACAGTATGATAAATGGGAAGGCCAGTCCAAGGTAGGCACTGACTCCCAGCAATCTGTACTCAGCCATCTTCTCCTGCCATGTTGTGAAGAAGTTGGAGGCCCTCAACATCCTGGTATCATGAACCCTGCCCGGTGGTCCAGTAAAAATGTCAATGAATTGATCTCTCGTCTACAATCCCCTGAAGGAGGACGGAGTAGAAGGAATTTCTGTTCATGTAGTCCTCTCTTATGGGGATGTGGCACCCATCAATTGCAGCAATGACATCACTGAGGCCACAGAGGTGGTGCAACTCCACAGCAGACGCTGCTTCCTCACAATCATTTGGCCAGGAGATGGAGGTTGGTCCCATTGTGGAGATGAAGGTTGGTCCCATTGTGGAGATGAAGGTTGGTCCCATTGGCCAGGAGATGAAGGTTGGTCCCATTGGCCAGGAGATGAATGTTGGTCCCATTGTGCAAATGATTTTGAGCAGTTCTAGGATGATCCTGTGTGCTGATGACTGCAATACATCAAACTTGTCTGACATCTCCCTAAAGCTGTTCTGGTTGTACAACAGGAACATCACCACCGTTGTCACAGGAACTGGTGGTGTGCCATGACTGTGTTCAGAGAAAAACAGTATTTAACTAAAGAATAATAGGCAATTAAATATTACAGTCCTATCTACTATCACTGTATCGTTTCTTCTAATTAACTTCAACAGCTCTGGTTAGACAAAGTTTGATCGGGAGGAGTGAAGTTTTCTTATCTTCTTTGAAATCTTAAGCACATTTATTAAAATGGACATTATAGATATGTCATTTAGCAGACTAGTATTATAAATTATATAGGAAAATTACGTTTACAATTAACGTTAACGTTACATTATTCTGAAGAGCACTCGCCCGTCCAGGTTACAAGTTAGGCTACCGTTTAATGAATGGCCAATTAAAAAGCAGTCAAAACATTTTCTACACAATGAAATACAATGACAAACATTGTATATACAGTGGATATAAAAAGTCTACACACCCCTGTTAAAATGCCAGGTTTTTGTGATGTTAAAGAATGAGACAAAGATAAATCATGTCAGAACTTTTTTCACTTTTAATGTGACTTGTAATGTGAACAATTCAATTGAAAAACAAACTGAAATCTTCGAGGGGGAATAAGTGTGCATACCCTCTTATAACTGGGGATATGGCTGTGTTCAGAAATAACCAATCACATTCAAACTCATGTTAAATAGAAGTCATTACACACCTGCCATCATTTAAAGTGACTCTGATTAATCACAAATAAAGTTCAGCTGTTCTCGTAGGATTTTCCTGACATTTTCTTAGTTGCATCTCAGAGCAAAAGCCATGGTCTGCAGAGAGCTTCCAAAGCATCAGAGGGATCTTATTGTTGAAAGATATCAGTCAGGAAAAGGGTACAAAAGAATTACCAAAGCATTAGATATACCATGGAACACAGTGAAGACAATCATCATCAAGTGGAGAAAATAAGGCACAACAGAGACATTACCAAGAACTGGACGTCCCTCCAAAATTGATGAAAAGACGAGAAGAAAACTGGTCAGGGAGGCTTCCAAGAGGCCTACAGCAACATTAAAGGAACTGCAGGAATTTCTGGCAAGTACTGGCTGTGTGCTACATGTGACAACAATCTCCCGTATTCTTCATATGAATGGGCTATGGGGTAGGG
>JACXGI010002960.1:0-10878 GCA_016801175.1 Esox masquinongy
ACACACACACACACACACACACACACAATCTTACACAAAATTCGAAGGTGGAAACTTGATTTCATACAATCATCTCAGAAAATCTTGCCTTGTTACACAGCATTTCCACAAGGTACAACTTTATTCTGGGATAAGGACAAAGAATTAGGACTAGATTAGGGTTAGATGTCGCATGTCAGATTGTTGGTCAGTCTGTCTGCATGGATGCATTCATGCGTGTGTGTCTGTTATGTGGATGGATTGAGGCATAGATTGGCCAGTTACACAGCAGGACCTCAGCCTGCCACCCTCCATTAGTAGCACAGATCCAGGACGGGGAGGTTCAGGGCAGCCAAACTCACTGACTGGATAAATCTCCTTGGATTTGGAATTATTACTTCAGATGAGGCATTGCAGGCCAAGAGGAGAGAGATGAGGAGCAGGCAAAGGCAAACAGGAAAGAGAGGAGGATCAGGCAAAGAGGAGAGTGAAAAGGAGAGGTTGATCTAGGGTGGGCCAGCGGTCTTAGCTGCTGCCTCTGTTGCACACACACCAGTGCAGTCTGGGTCAGGATCCAGCCCACACACACACACACCGCTGCAGCCTGGGTCGGGATCCAGCCCACACACACACACACCGCTGCAGCCTGGGTCGGGATCCAGCCCACACACACACACACCGCTGCAGCCTGGGTCGGGATCCAGCCCACACACACACACACCGCTGCAGCCTGGGTCGCGATCCGGCCCACAGCTAATTCAGCACATTCTCTTTTCTATAGCGTGCGACAGATAGCATAGGTTTCAAGAGCATTGGGCCAGGAACCGAAAGGTCTGGGGTTCTAATCTGAGCCAACAAGGTAAAAAACTGTAGTTGTGCCCTTGAGCAAGGCACTTAACCCTAATTAGTCCTTTAAGTTGCTCCGGATCAGTGTGTGAACTAAATGACTAAACATTCTCTTTCCCAAAGTCCCTTCTCAGTCCAATAAAGCATGAAATGCTAAAAATACACCTTAAAAAAATAAAAAATAAGATGAGAGGGGAGGGGAAGATGGATGGTGGGGGAGATGACAACTTCAATGATCCCCAAGGGCTGAATACCATAGCCAACAAGATGAAGGGACCGAATGGGAAACTTTAAACTCCTGTCAGTTGAAACACATCTTGAAAGAAGTCTTGCAACTGAGACTTTGAATAGCCCAGTAGGTGACACTGAACAGAGTTTGTGATTCACACTAGTTTAGAATCTCTTGAATTGCTTAAGTACATTAACCCATACTGCAAATTTTGCTTGTAGATTAGTTTGTCATCTATAGCTTGACAGTAGGTCACATTTACCTGCCTGTGTTTTGTTGCAGTTGTCAGTATCGTATGTTCCCGGAGGAGAGCGGTTTTCATTTACGTTTTTTTATGTTCTCATAGTAAGGTTGCACTTAGGTGTTGCCTTGTGTCTTCTGGCTATGATGATTCTACACTTTCGGATAGGAGAACAAAAACTGAACTATAGTGATCTATTGATTCACATTCAATGGTCTCTGGTTTTTACAATAGCTTGGTAGTGTCAGCATATGTGTTTTTCAGTGATGGGGCAGTGCTGATACGTATGCTGTTATGTTGTTACATATCGTGATATTACTTCAGACAACATTGTAAATTAAATTGTTTCTGTGCATATGATGATGTATTAGATAGAGTTAATTAAAGATTTACTCTCCCAGAGGACTGGCCACCCCTCAGAGTCTGGTTCTCTAGGTTTTTTCCTAAGTTTCAACCCTACAAAGGTGTTTTAGTTGGGTTGAAGCCCTACTCTGGGTGTTTGTAAAAACACTGTAATAACTGCTGATGTAAAAAGGGCTTTACAAAAAAAACTGATTGATTGTTTTACTGATAGTTCTCATAGCCTCTCCATTAAACTCAGTACTTCAAACCTGTGAACCAAGCCTTTCAACTATGTATAACTGTGTCGTTATATTATCTTATCCTAATGTTATTTTTTAGCCGGTTGCTGTACCTGCACCAGACTTTCAGTATTGTGTTTTCATAGCTTGATCTCATTCTTTTTACATATGACTCTGTGCAGCCAAAATAACGAGTGTAGTAGAGTGACCATTTCTCAAATAAGTGTCTAACTTATTGAACACCATATAGGACTATTCAAAACATATTCACAAGCCTATTTCTCTTTATCTACTGTAACTGTTGAAAAATTTATGCAGCAAGCAACAAACATGAGTCATGGCAAGAAGGACTATGAGAATGATCTTATAATTGAAATAGCTTATGTAACATTGTGGTAGAAAACATTAAACAAGGCAATATGTGTTATTACAAGATAATACTGAATGAACAAATCATTTATCCAAGCATGAATCAAAGAGGTATATAAAAAGCATATGGATGGCATAAAAGCCCCTGAACTCAGTCTACAATATAGAGAGGGAGAAAGGTAGAGAGGAAGAGACTACAGTTACCACAACCAAAACAGGAACCAAGAAAGAGTGACCTGGTCTTGTTTTTCTAACCGTCTGGTAACTATTTGAATTTAAATTAAGTTGTCTGACCAAACAAGTTACTTTGCTTTCAGATATTCAACCTATGCATGTGATGTCACACGGTGCTTTGAAGAGCTGATAGAACAGGAGATGGCTAGTTTCTGTGTCGCCACAAAATAAATACTTTTGAAATGCAACTCTGAATACAGAGTTGGAATAAGTCAGGGGGTTCAGTCCCCCCTCTATGCAAGCAATATTTTTGTATCGCAATAAAACATCTTAACGCACTAAAATCACAGTATGGAATTGCAATACATATAGATTGTTAATAATTGTGATACGTATCGTATTGGCACTGAAAAACCATGTTAATTTTTTATTGTGATGTCCCTGGCATTTCCCAGCCTTAAGTGAAAAAAGAACATCTTTTAGATAGAATTGGAAATGGGATGGCTGTCTGTTCGACGTGATAGACCAGCGTGTTGTGTTAACTCTCCCATTACATTTCTATTAGTGACACAGAAAATCAGTTAAAGAGGAAACAGACTGACATTCATGCTAGAGCACGTTTTGCTTCGTTGAACATTATTGTAGACTGCCATTCATTCTGAAAGATTGACACATCACAAAGCAAGCAGCCACACATAATTTAACTGTAAACATACAGTTCTGGTTAACAGTGCTCATTTGAGTTTAATTAGAAGGTTTTAGGATAATGTAAAAGGGAAAACCCCTCTATTGGTCTTGTGTGGCGTGTAGTGAGTTTTTAATCTTTTGAGACCAAAACTGTCAATAGGGCCAGTGATCCAGGGAGTAATGTATTTACAGGTGTATTGTCCGTAATGAAGTCTCATAGGATTGTAAAAACTGCATGATTCTGTGTCTGTATTTGCCTGTGGAAAGTTCTAGATGTATTTATTTGTAAAATAAATAAGAGGTCTATCACTATTGATTTAGCATTTCTTTTCGGTCTCAGCAGAATTTGTGTGTGTTCAGTGGTTTATTATTGACTCATTATCCATTTCAGATTATTGACCACCATAACTGTCTCTCACACACACACACACACGCACACGCGCACACACACACACTCACGCACACACTATTCTATTCACTGGATCTCATGAAGTTTCAGGAAAACAAAAACCACCAATTTTGGAAAGACATGGGTGAAGGGTATTTCCCTGCAGAATGAAAAAAATTGCTGGCTGTTTACAATTAACCTCAAATTCAATGCAGAATTTAATGCAGTAGCGTTTCAAATATACAGCCCATTTTAATAACAGCTGTCATTTTGCAATATGTGCAATTTGATATGCTTTCTGAAAATTTCACCAAAGTAGTTGGATGATGTAAAAAATAAAGAAAGGGAATTAATGAAAATAAAAATATGGAGAGGAAAAGAAAGACAGAATGACAGACTGAGAGAAAGTGATTATACTCTGGGGACTAGTGGAAGTCAGATTTAGTATTGATTGGTTGTGAATCCTGTAGACTTAGTGATACTTCTTAATAATAAGGCTTGTTTGTATGATGTATGTTATTTTCCTTTGTTAATATTTGTTGCAGTGTTTTATTCACCACGTAATGTGCAGTTTAAAGTAATGAAAAGTACAAATTAAGGTGTGAGACATCACACAGCCCCTACCTTCTCTTAGAACCAAGTGGCATTTACACAGCTATCTAATTCACTAAGAGACGTAATACAACTGTATATATTTCCGTGTTGGGTGATAAACGGTAACTTTTCAGTGTGTCTAACTTTTACATTTCTTCGCAATCAAAGTAACTCCTACACATTCTGGAGTCGAGAGATGAGGGAGAATAGGTTGCTTAGTTAGCTCTGTAGCTCCTGTTCAATTTGCATTTCTATCCTGTTCTACTTTTGTCTGTTTGTGTGAGTGACGGTGTGGGTGTGTGGTTGTGCGCAGTGTGTCAAGATGGTATTTTTTTTTCACTGACGTGTGCGGTCCTTGCAGCGAGTACCTGTCTATCTTGGTCTTAATCAAGTCAAAAGCAGATACAACCAAAAAAAAAAAAATAACAGCTATTTTTGGAGCTAAGGTATGGCATGAAGAGACAAGTGGTGACATAACCAGAACCTTCTAGAAATGTGTATCCGATGTCGATTAAGGCTACTTTCTAAACTGTGCTGGCTAATTAACATTTTCCATACCATGTGGCTCATATTCACAGGGTTATCTGTCCTGGGGTGTTTCTGGTCACATGCAAAGAAATTAGATTCATTGATAAATGTAGTCCTTGGAGAAATAGCTTGAAATGAATAGCATTTTTGTGTCTTTATGGTCAAAAGGGGCATTCTCTTGACATTCCTGTGTTCTCTGGGAGGTGTCAGTCTCGTGTATTGGGAACCTGGCTTTAGTGTGTGCCGTCTGAGAGAGATGGGCTGGGTGTATTTTGGGCTACTTTGGAAGGAATTATTGCAGTTGTTTATTCATGTATTCACCTCTAGATGAAAGAGAGACCGGGTCCCAGGCGATGCTGTAATAGAGAAATGAAAAGAACAAGCACAGCTCTCCTCTTCTTCCTCCATCCTTTCCTCTCAGTTCTTTTTTTCACTGCCTTTCTCTTTTACCGCTCTGTCTCTCTTCTTCTAACTTATTCGTGTGTCGTTTTTACTGCACCATTCCAACACCATTCCACTATCTCTTTCTCCCCATCTCTATCTCTATTTGCGTTCTCTTTCTTTTTCCTATTCTCAGTAGATTGGCAGATGTGCTAGTTTCTGTGTGTTTTTTGCAAGTGTATGTGTATAATGACATCACCTGCTGTGTGGCCTTCATTCATCAATCTGACCGATCGACAGCCAGGTGTAAAAGTCCACACTATCCCAGAATCTCAGATAATTCAATTAGTACTGTCCAATACTGTCCTGGGCCCAATCCAACCACCCTAGACAATGAACAAAATCTGAGCCAATCGGTTAGTTTGCGCTCAACCTCTGTAATTATTGGGCAGAGAAGCACTTGTCTTCTTTTGGCTCTATACTCCCAAAAATTTGAAAACAAACTAACGGTTGTACAGCATAGATTTTCAGCTTTTATGTAAGGGTATTTGTGTACATGTTGACAATAGTCGTCCTATTTCAGGTCACCAGAAGTATTGGAATAGGTGGCTTGACAGGTGCTTCTGCTTGGTCTGGTGAGTTCTGTCATAGTATTTGTGCAGGAATAAGAGAGCTGTCAATGTTTATGCTTTGCATTTGCCTTTTTCTAGGCTTTGCATTTGCCTTTGGGGTCTACTGTCAAGAAAGCCATTGTAAGGCAAACATTTTTGAAAATATCCATCAAAGCATAGCCAAAACCTTAACAAAAACAACAGTTTGGAATATAATTAAAAAGGAATTCATTGGTGAGCTCTTCATTTACAAACAGCCTGGTAAGCCAAGGAAGAACTCTGCAGTGGATGATCAAAGAATGCTCACTCACCAGGAGGTAGGTGTGGATGTGTCACCCACTACCATTCACAGAAGGCTTCACCACAAAAACTACGGAACTACTGCAATGTGAAAAAAATACTAGTTAGCTTTAAAATCAGGCTTAAAAGGTACCCAAAGAAGCGTTCTGGAAAAAAGTTATTGTGTACAGATTAGTCAAATATGAACATGTGCTGAGGTGATGGCGTGTGGAGAAAATAAGTTCTAAGCGTACCACCTCATCTGTGAGTTATAATGGATGGGGTATTATGTGTTGGGCATGTACAGTATGGCTGCCACTGGAACTGGCTGACTTGTCTTCATTGATGATGTAACTGCTGACAGCAGCAGAATGATTTCTGAAGTTATATGCCAAAAGAAGAGAAAACTTATTTACTGTCCCAAAAGCTTCAAGGGCACTGCCGACAACAGTTCATTCACACGCATTTGTGTTTCACATATATGCGATATTGTGATTCGTCAATGGAGGTGGCCTGATCTCCAACTCCTCAACGTCTGAGGTCCTCAGTAGTCTGTGACCAGGCGTAACAACACCTAACCTCTTATTACCACCGTGTGTTTGGAGGCGTAAACAACATTGCCTCGGGGGGGACGATGTTTGTGTGTGTTTGTGCGCGCCATGACTCACCCAGGAGTCAGTACATATACGACTATGAGAAACACCCACGATACTTTCTCAACTCCATCTGCCGTGGTTGTTTTGCTTACTGTGGAGGACGGACCGATGACGAAGAGAGACAGAGAGAGAGCGATAGGAGGGGAGGAAGGGAATAGACGGATGAGAGAGGAGGAGCGCGGCATTGATGAAATGCACCTGGGATTACGCTCTTTCATAAGCTTTTGCGACCCCTCCTGATCCGGCCTTTTAAGCCGGCTAAAATCAATGACATGACTGATAGGAGGTTGTGAGCAGGAGCTCCACACCACACGTTGAGCGGAATGAGCAACGGCAACCCTGGCCCTCGCCCCCCCGAACGTCACGACGGCCGATGGGCGGTGCCCTCCCCCGCTGCAGCGGTGAGGATGCGCGTAAAAAAAATACGATGCTCCCCCTGTGCAAAACGTAGGCCCAAAACCACAGTGGCGCCTGCTCCCGAGAGTCGCTCACACAGACGTGGCGGCACAGCGTCCTAGCAGGGCGTCGGAGAGACGCCTGCACACTTGCAGCTGCATGAAGGGTGACTCACCCAAACCACGGGTGAGGTGGCGGGGGTGGGGTGCACTCACTTCCTACACTAATAATGGGAAGGAACAAGGCTCGTGTTAACCTCACTGGTACCCGAAATTCACACACACACACACAGAGAGTAATATAAGCATGAACATTTTGAATTCATACTTTAAATTGCTGACATGAAGGCAGGCAAGGTCAGGCAGAGTAACATCCAGATCCAGTGAAGGAATGGATTCAATCACACACACACTCACACACAGACACTGCCTGCCCCACAGATTAAAATGGAAACAAGACTGTGTGTGTGTGTGTGTGTTCTGTCAGTGTGTGAAATAAAATGGCCGTGCACTGGCATTCGGGGGGGGGAATTGAAAATATGAAAAGAGCTGTACTTGTGCTAGAGTGGCAAATGGAGGTGGAGGTGTCTGCCCATGTTACTGTTCCAATCTCCTTACATAGCGCTTAAGCTCTCCTCAGGGAAATATAGCCAATGTTACAAGCCTGCATGTGTGTGTGTGTATGTGTGTGTGTGTGTGTGTGTGTATTTATTCGCTGCATATGGCTGTAGATGTTTCATGGGTGATGGAAAAAGTTAGACTGTAGGGGGAACCAATCTTTAGTGGAAGGGATGTTACTTCATCACACGGGAAGTGTTTTAGAGGGGCTGTAGCACCTCACAGTTGGTGACTGGAGAAGAGGGTGGGGGAAGTGGGAGAAGGCAGGTCAACAGTAGATCAGAGCCAGAGCCCTGGAGAACAATGCCCAGGCCTTGGTAGACGGTTACAACAGTCTACATACAACAACCAACAGATCAAGGCCAGTAGTCCAGACGGATTCTTTCTCCTGGTTGTTGGTAAGGGCAGACTAGAGTTACAATGCCATTTTCTATATGAGGCATGTTCACTTATGACTGATATTCATATATTTTGACTCTCAGAGAAGCATCAGAACCAATGTTCTCCCTAAGATGTGAAGGTAACTGAGAAGATTTAAGAAGGTACATCCGTCTCCTATCATCTCCTCGCCTCTCCTCTGCTAGCGCCAGTGCCTCTCACTGTCTCTCCTCCATGCCTCCTCTCCTTCCATCCTTCTCTCCTCACTACGTATGGTCGCGTGCCACCGCCTATCACACACACACACACACACACACACACAGACACACACACAGAGACACGCTGCTCTTAGAGGTCCCAGGAGTGTGCCAGGCGCAGGCCTCCATTATAAATAATTGAGTCATCTAGCTGTGAGCAGAAATAGACAGTGTGAAAACATCACTTGCCACCCGAACCCAGTCGCGCCACCTCCAAGGACCATGTACTGGGAGAGTTTGGCCAGGTTATAGACCAGCCGCCAGGTTAGCAGCTTTAATCTTCAATATGTTGATGATGTCACAGTAGGCCGATATGAAAGGACCCGCTGTAATCACGCCGGAACCGTAACTGTGTCCCAGACTACTGCGTATGAGCCTAGAACATCAACCATTTCCAAGTTGGCCTTCCGGGAGTGATTGTGTCATTCTGTGGAAGTGACCTTACTGTGTATTTGTCACGTTTTCATTTTATCTAATTAGGCTACTGCAAGGCACAGCTCCAAATGGAGCAGTTTCCGATGATTGATGATGGAACTGAACACTTGGCCATTTACATTCAGTCTAGTCTGAGCCAGCTATATTACAAAAGACTACGATGCTAAAAGCACCTCTACCTTCAATTAGCCAGATAGCTACTGTAGTAGCATACCTTTTTTTTCCCAATGGCCGAGTCCTAGAGTTTGTGCAGTATTAATGGTCAGCTGTTCCAAAACAACATTATAGCATAGCAATTGGTTATAGGGTTCACAAGACACAAAGGGGTGGGTGTTGTAGGGGATAACGTGATTAAGTTCAGGTTAAGTTTAGGTATTTATTACAACTGGTTAACTGGTTGTGAAGGTGCTGTTAAGCCATAAAAGGTCCCTGAAAAATATTTGATGGCTAAATAAGGTATGATAGTGACCATACTTACATATTATGATTGAACATAAACAACAATGTTTCCAGTGTCGAAGCAGTCGTCTGCATCTAGCCTGAATGACTTCCGACCTGTTGCACTCACCCCCATGATCACGATCACCCCCAAGATCATCAAGTGCTTCGAAAGACTTGTCCTGGCCCACCTTAAGTCCTGCCCCCCCAACACTGGATCCCTGCCAGTTTGCCTACCGATCGAACAGGACTACAGAGGACGCCATCTCCACTGCTTTATCCTCTGCCCTGACCGGCCTGGACAAAACCAACACCTATGTGCAGTTGTGCTCAAAAGTTTGCATACCCTTGAACAATTCGTAATATATGTACCATCTGTAAAGAAAACATGAGCGAGCAGGCAAAACATGTCTTTTATGTCTTACGGGATTCACATTCAACTATAGGTCATAACAGAATGGCACAATCATAAAACAAAACATGGCACCAAGAAAAAAAATGAACTGACCCCTGTTCAAAAGTCTGCATACCCTTAGTTCTTAATACTGTGTATTGCCCCCTTTAGCATCAATGACAGTGTGCAGTCTTTTGTAATAGTTGTCTATGAGGCCCCGAATTCTTGCAGGTGGTATACAGTGGGGAGAACAAGTATTTGATACACTGCCGATTTTGCAGGTTTTCCTACTTACAAAGCATGTAGAGGTCTGTAATTTTATCATAGGTACACTTCAACTGTGAGAGACAGAATCTAAAACAAAAATCCAGTAAGTATTTGATCACCTACCAACCAGTAAGAATTCCGGCTCTCACAGACCTGTTAGTTTTTCTTTAAGAAGCCCTCCTGTTCTCCACTCATTACCTGTATTAACTGCACCTGTTTGAACTCGTTACCTGTATAAAAGACACCTGTCCACACACTCAACCAAACAGACTCCAACCTCTCCACAATGGCCAAGACCAGAGAGCTGTGTAAGGACATCAGGGATAAAATTGTAGACCTGCACAAGGCTGGGATGGGCTACAGGACAATAGGCAAGCAGCTTGGTGAGAAGGCAACAACTGTTGGCGCAATTATTAGAAAATGGAAGAAGTTTAAGATGACGGTCAATCTCCCTCGGTCTGGGGCTCCATGCAAGATCTCACCTCGTGGGGCATCAATGATCATGAGGAAGGTGAGGGATCAGCACAGAACTACACGGCAGGACCTGGTCAATGACCTGAAGAGAGCTGGGACCACAGCCTCAAAGAAAACCATTAGTAACACACTACACCGTCATGGATTAAAATCCTGCAGCACACGCAAGGTCCCCCTGCTCAAGCCAGCGCATGTCCAGGCCCGTCTGAAGTTTGCCAATGACCATCTGGATGATCCAGAGGAGGAATGGGAGAAGGTCATGTGGTCTGATGAGACAAAAATAGAGCTTTTTGGTCTAAACTCCACTTGCCGTGTTTGGAAGAAGAAGAAGGATGAGTACAACCCCAAGAACACCATCCCAACCGTGAAGCATGGAGGTGGAAACATCATTCTTTGGGGAAGCTTTTCTGCAAAGGGGACAGGACGACTGCAACGTATTGAGGGGAGGATGGATGGGGCCATGTATCACGAGATCTTGGCCAACAATCTCCTTCCCTCAGTAAGAGCATTGGAGATGGGTCGTGGCTGGGTCTTCCAGCATGACAACGACCCGAAACACACAGCCAGGGCAACTAAGGAGTGGCTCCGTAAGAAGCATCTCAAGGTCCTGGAGTGGCCTAGCCAGTCTCCAGACCTGAACCCAATAGAAAATCTTTGGAGGGAGCTGAAAGTCCGTATA
>JACXGI010002960.1:10978-42198 GCA_016801175.1 Esox masquinongy
TATGGAGGAGTGGGCCAAAATCCCTGCTGCAGTGTGTGCAAACCTGGTCAAGAACTACAGGAAACGTATGATCTCTGTAATTGCAAACAAAGGTTTCTGTACCAAATATTAAGTTCTGCTTTTCTGATGTATCAAATACTTATGTCATGCAATAAAATGCAAATTAATTATTTAAAAATCATACAATGTGATTTTCTGGTTTTTTGTTTTAGATTCCGTCTCTCACAGTTCAAGTGTACCTATGATAAAAATTACAGACCTCTACATGCTTTGTAAGAAGGAAAACCTGCAAAATCAGCAGTGTATCAAATACTTGTTCTCCCCACTGTAGCTGTCCATTCGTCTTGGCAAAATGCCTCCAGGTCATGCAAAGTGTTTGGTCATCTTGCATGAACCGCACGTTTGAGATCTCCCCAGAGTGGCTCGATGATATTAAGGTTAAGAGACTATGATGGCCACTCCAGAACCTTCACCTTTTTCTGCTGTAACCACTGGAGGGTCAACTTGGCCTTGTGCTTAGGGTCATTGTCATGCTGGAAAGTCCAAGAGCGTCCCATGCGCAGCTTTCGTGCAGAAGATTGTAAATTGTCTACAAGTATTTTCTGATAACATGGTGCATTCATCTTGCCATCAATTTTCACAAGATGCCCCGTGCCTTTAGAGTACACACACCCCCAAAACATCAGTGAGCCACCACTATGCTTCACAGTGGGGATGGTATTCTGTTCACTATAGGCCTTGTTAACCCCCTTCCAAACATAACGCTCATGGTTGTGACCATAAAGCTGTGAGGTGTGTCAAGGTGTTGTCGGGCATATTGTAACAGGGTTTTTTTGTAGCATTGGCGCAGTAAAGGCTTCTTCCTTGAAACAACCACAAAGTCTTTTTCCAGAGCAGCCTGTATTTCTCCTGCGATTGAACAGTACTGTTCAACAGTACTGACTGGCATTTGCAAGGCTTTGGATATCTTTTTATATCCTTTTCCATCTTTATAAATTTCCATTACCTTGTTACGCAGATCTTTTGACAGTTCTTTTCTGCACCCCATGGCTCAGTATCTAGCCTGCTCAGTGCATCCATGTGAGAGCTAACAAAATCATTGACTATTTATACACAGACACTAATTGCAATTTAAAAAGCCACAGGTGTGGGAAATCCACGTTTAATTGCCATTTTCACCTGTGTGTGTCACCTTATGTATCTGTAACAAGGCCAAACATTCAAGGGTATGTAAACTTTTGATCAGGGCCATTTGGGTGATCTCTGTTATCATTCTGATTTAAAAAGGAGCCAAACAACTATGTGATAATAAATGGCTTCATTTGATCACTATCCTTAAATAAAATACTTTTCTTTGCATGATCAGTCATATTTTCCAAAGCAATGCCAAAATTTCACAATTTTTGCCAGGTTATGCAAACATATGAGCACAACTGTATATGAGAATGCTGTTTGTAGACTTTAGCTCAGCATTCAACACAGTCATCTCCTCTAGGCTGGTCAACAAACTCCATGACCTCTGGATCAGCCCCTCTCTCTGTAACTGGACTTTGGACTTCCTAACCAACAGACCCCAGTCTGTCAGGTTAGACAACTTCAGCTCCTCTACCCTGATCCTGAACACTGGTGTTCCACAAGGCTGTGTGCTGATCCCCCTCCTGTACTCCCTCTTCACCCACAACTGCGTTCCTGTACACAGTTTCAACACCATTGTTAAGTTCGCAGACGACACCATGATGGTAGGACTGATCAGTGACAATGGCGAGTCAGCCTACAGGGAGGAGGTCAAGCGCCTGGCAGCATTGGTGCGCAGACAACAACCTGGCCCTCAATGCAAAGAAAACCAAGGAGCTCATTGTGGATTACAGGAAGTCTAAAGGCTGCAGTCACGCCCCAGTTCTCATCGATGGCACTGAGGTGGAGTATGTGCCCAGCTTCAAATTCCTGGGTGTCCACATCTCAGAGGACCTTTCCTGGACTCTCAATACCTTAACTCTGGTCAAAAAGGCGCAGTGGCGCCTCTATTTTTGGAGGAGGCTGAAAAAGGCCTTCCAAGATCCTTGTGAACTTTTACCGCTGCACAATTGAGAGCATTCTGACTAACTGCATAACAGTAGGGTTTGGCGGATTCTCCATGGCCGACCGGAAGGCCCTGCAATGGGGGGTGATAACTGCCCAGCACATCACTGGTACCCTGCTCCCAGCCATCGTAGACATCCAGCGCAAGCGGTGTCTGCATAGGGCGCGCGGCATGATCAGGAACCAGTCACATCCATGCCATAAACTGTTTGCCCTCCTACCATCAGGCAGGCGGTACAGGTCTCTGTTCCCACACCAACAGGCTCAGGAACCGTTTCATTCCAGCTACTGTAACCCTGCTGAACTCTGACCCGTCACTAACCATACCCACACACCCACCCATTAGTTCTGCCTCTCAGGGACCTTGTTGCACTACCCTCTTTGTACTACTGGACTCTGACACTGCTTTACAAAGTCTGATAAGGTCGTTTTCAGTTGTTACATGTACATGTCTACCTCGGGAACCTCACTGCTGCTATCCCTGCATTTCAGTTGCACATGCTACCTTGCACCTTCAATTTGCCTTCATTGCACATTTAGAATTGCCATTTATACTTGCATTTGCCTTCATTGCACATTTATACATCCCACTTGTAACATACATTATACTTAATTGTTTCACTTGTAAATTTTCTGCCCTCTTCTATTAGCACTTCTGTTTAGATGCTAGCTGCATTTTGTACTGCACTTGTACTTTTTCAGTGACAATTAAGTTTAATCTAATCTAATCTAAATATATTACACATCCAGCCCAAAATGGGTAGTTTAAAAATGTTTGTATTCACAAAATTCAAGGAATGCATTGTTAAAGGTCTCCTCCAGGCATTTTTTATTTTTACAGTTAAGTGACATCCAACAAAATATCACGCTTGCAGTTGTTATTGCATACTGTCGAAGTAGACTTTGGTATTTGTTTACTCAAGTTAAATGAGCTGAATAGGAGACTTGACTGCCACATCAAGGGTTAAGCTTTGGGGGTAAAAAAGAGTTTAGCGCTGAAAAAAGCAGTAGGGGTTTTCCTATCAATGGGAGTGGACATGCCACCCTCTGAGCCGTAATGCACTCTTCTCACCCTTCACACACTTCCATCCCCATCTCTAAAGCCCTAGCCGGCTGACTTCCTTCAATATAGTATTGCTCACCATTGCCCCTTAAGGACAGTTTTCAAGACTCACATTGTACGTTTTGGGGACTCACATTGACAAAGAATGCTGACCAATGGATGTTGAAATTTAACTTACTCAAACATGTACAGTAGACAGAAATGTATGTGATAGGTTGTCTTAACAGAGGGGGCGGAGCTTGCATTTCTTATGGTCTGAATGCTCTGAGAGGACCTTTGACATTTAGTGGTTGTACTTGCCCTAACTATAACCCCTACCCTTATCCTAACCATAGCTATTTTACATTTTCACTTTGAGTAAATTCAGAGTTCAGGCATAAATTCCCGCCACTCCATTGAGTCAAACAATATCATTACTTTCTTCCATAAGGGCATATCTGTCTACAGTACATAGCAAACTGTGTCACTGTCCAAAGACTTATGGACCTCGCAGAGTTATTCAAACCCCTGACCAATTTTGTCATTTTACTGAATTACAAATGGTACAATGACATTGTTATGTTTGATATTTAATTTTAAGACACAATTGTCAAATTGTTGTTATTATTGTTGTTGTTATTATTATGATTGCTATGTATTTCTTAGCCTTTTATCCAAATTATAATTAGTTGGAACATGCAAGAAAACATGTAGTGTTTTTTTTGCCTTGTGTATACTGTGTGTGCATCTGACTGTTGAAAGCTTGTGGCTTGTGGTTGTCCAGAAATCTGAGTCACTGCCTCCGGTCCTGATGCACCTGTAATTTCAGGAAATACTTTCTATCTTTCACCAATTTCCTGTACCAAAAAGCACCCCCCCCCACCAAAAAAGATAACATAACGTCTAGCATGCATATACACACACAGCAAAAACATTTACGTCATAAAAATAGCCGCCATAACTCTCCCACATCCTCACATCTGACATCCCACCCTTGCACATTTCCTAGCCTTTCAACCACAACTCTTTGAGAAACTGAATGCCTTCCTAATGTGTGCATGGCCTAGTAGTTAGTGGCCCAGTTGTCAAGTTGTTAGCATGCTAGTAAAATTAATGTCGTTTTTTTATCAATCCCAAAAATGGTTGATGTGTTTAGACTAAAAGCGTCCAGCTACAGGCTTAATTTAAAATGCTCACATATCTGCAACAGAAAGAACAAACATGGTGGAGGTAGTGTTGGGCATTACCTTTGAATTATTCCAGTGAGGACATGATGGAGGTCATGTTAACTACTCGCAAGGAATGGAACTGATATTCCACTATGCTCTCGGCTTGTCCTTTTCACAGAAGTGTAGCCATGGAAAAAGCTGTGATCCTGGTGCATTGTGGGCAATTCCAGCTCAAGCTGCGAGGGAGTAAAAGTGAGGGTGGAGCGCATAGCAACACAAACTTCATTTGTCATCCATTTAGTTTGGATTCGATTTTTTAAATAGGGGACGTTGCCTCGCCAGGTTATTAAAGGGGATTCACCAAGTAAATTTCATGATTGAAGTGACCTTTTCGCGTTTACTGCAACAATTCAAGGAAGTATTAACAATTGTTGTGTGTTTCACTTATAAGGAACCATGTGGACTCGCATCCACTTAAAACCAGTTCCATTCTGAAACTAAACTCATTTCTGATCAGAATGCAATAAGATTTGTAATTATATATTATAATAATAGTTAATTAACTTTGACAGTGCTAGTCATTATTTTATTTTTAATGTATTTAATTTATTTGCATTTTATAACCTTCTGCAATTTCATCATATCCACTTGTATCTTCGGTCCAGTCTCATCTCAAAAACTCCCAAAATAATCTGAAGAGTTCACGTCAAGCCTCTTTGGCATTTTGCCAAGACATTCTGCTGTTTTCCACACTATTCATACAACCAGGAAGTCACATGGGTCAACACATGTTAGGAAGCCTGAGCTGCCTTGCAAAGTAGCTAGAGATTGATGAGACCAGAAAAACCAATACAAAAAGCCTGTGTTTTCATAATGGCCTTGTGATTAGTTACAATATGCTATAATTAGTACAGTAGAGCAATGCTTTTACAGAATTGCAATGTACAGTACAACAGAGCACGTGTGTGTGTTTTCCATGAACTCATCCAGCTGCTGAATGAGTCTGGAAAAGGGCAGGGCAGGGCAGGGCAGGGCAGAAGGTAAGCTCTCAGCTGTACCGGACACAGAGATTACCCAGAAATCTCACTGATCACAGCCTACACCCTCCCCCTCTCTCACTCATTCACTCACTCACTCACACACCCACACACATATGTTCACACAGACATATGTTCACACACACACTCACACATTGACACACACACTGCAGGGCACAATGGGAAAGAGGCACTTGTCTATCACAGGGTGCTGTGCTTAAATGGCCTTGGTCCAACCAAGCTGTCAGAAGAGATGAGATGGAATGCTGAAGCTGGTGTGTGGCTGGCTGGGTAGGTGTGTGTGTGTGTGTGTGTGCGCGTGTGAGAAGCTTTGAGTAAGTTCTTAAATCTGGGTCAGGCAACAGCAGCATTTTAAACTGTATGATTGGTAGATTGTGTTTAATTTGGAAATGGATTTGGCATTTCTGTGTTTGTTTTTTTATCTTTATATGTGTGTTTGTAACCATTACCCGAAGACGACCGAAACCACAGACGAGACACCAACGTTCGAATCTGTAATGACCGCGACAGAGGAAGTTGAGGGGTTTTGCGGGTGAGCTTGGCCCGCTCCTCTTTGTCCCTATCCCGCGTCCACTCTGAGAATTATCTTGATCGGATGCTAAGCGGTCAAATCGTCATTAATCTGCTCAGAGGCGACCTAACAGTGGCTAGCTGGAAATGTTAGAATAAGTACAGAGCGGTGGGAGCAAATCACAGCAGATCGCTCTGAAATCCTGTTTGGATGTTTCAGTACACTGCAGTAGAAGGACGGCAGATAGCTGGGCTCAGCCTCTTTTTGTCTCCCCAGTGCTGGGGGATTGGGAGAGCTTTCCAAATCAGCACAGCAATGAATTATGCATTTTAAGCAAAGGCAGAGAGAGCGAGAAAGAGAGAGAGGAAGAGGGTAGAGACAGAGAGAGAGAGGGAAAGAGAGAGATAGAGAGCCGTGGAGGAATATGTGTGTCTGTCAGGTTCTATAAAAGACAGGTGGGGGGGTGCACTTGACTTGAAAGAACTGAATGATGTCTCCTGTTCAGCGGAGTGGCAGACTAGCGAGGTACGAGGGTTTTTCAAGTCTGCCTGCCTGCTGGGCTTGGATAAGGAGCTTTCAGCAGGTCTAGCTGTTAAACTGAAAGCGAAAGATACATGGACCCTCCAAGAGCACCCGTTTGAGTTGACCAGAAGTGTTGCACATTGGGCTCAAAAGCAATTTGATTACCTTCTGTACTACTCATACTACTTCGCGATATGAAAAGCCAACTTTCAAAGTGGAAAACATTCTCTCAGAGGCAGTTTGTCAGACGTTTACGTCATTCTTACAGAACTGACCGAGCAATTCTGAAGTTTCATTTATGCCATTTCCTATTGGTTCACTGAGATTACAAAGTCTACTTCTGATTCCTTTTTTCTATCAGATTTCATGCATTTTACCACAGTATCTAAAACATTCTCATTCCTGTGTGGCTAAAAATGTAATGAATAAATAATATTCAAATATTTTGTGATGTTGGTACCTGACTAAAAAGGCCTGAACATAGAAATATTTTTGAAACATAAAATAATGAAAAAGCAATACTTTGCTTTTTTGTCATTCGAGGAAGCCTGTTGTGGAAAAGGGTTTGATTTAGCTACATTTTTGGCAGTGAAATGATCTAACTTGTCGGTCTTCTAAGGACTACTAATCTTCTATGTGATGCATTATGGCTATGGCTGAATAAAACGTTACTTAACAACATATGCACAGTTTCTCCCATCCTGGTACTAAAACTGAGTGTCTTCCAATACTATTGGCTTCCATCTAGGCAGAGTTGTGCCATATTCGTATATATTATCTGGATTTAACCGTGTTTAACATTTTGGATTGATTTTTATTGCCCAATCTTCAGTGATGTTTTCCCAGACATAATGTGGTTGTTTGGATAGTATCTAGTATTTTCATCATACTCTGGGGATAGTATTTTTGTCATACTCTGGGGATAGTACCTTTGTCATACTCTGGGAATAGTATCTTTGTCATACTCTGGGAATAGTATCTTTGTCATACTCTGTTGAATAGTATCTTTGTCATACTCTTGGAATAGTATCTTTGTCATATACTGGGGATAGTATATTTGTCCTACACTGGGATTAAGTATTTTTGCCTTCTAGATTTGAGACACTTTATTTTCATAGAGGTGGACACTATTTAACTACTTATGTAACTTCTGAAGGCATTTGGCTGCACCACAATTTAAGTGTTTAATCCCAACAAGTTGGAATACTTATGCCAGTAACACTTTTAAGTTTTATATTAGTAGTTAACAAACAAATTAATAATATACAGAGTGTTTCCCTTCCAACATCGACATTATGCAATACTTGGTGTAGATTAGGGACCGTAAATGCCAATTAAAACAATTTTGTAACACTTGGGTATTGCTACATAATGTACAGATGTTCTGAGGGTGAATAAATATGTTATCCCCTGTAGTTTATAGTAAATTTTGTCTAATATATCATTATGATGTATGGAGAAAATACAGCAGAGAGGCAACTAGATTCAGCTGTGAGCTGATTCTGGGCAGAACAGATGGCCAGTGAGCTGGAACATAATTATAATAGTTATATAAAAACGATTATTTAAAAATATATATTTTGTACATGCATTAACGTTGAGACACAATCTCATAATTTCTCTGATGTTACTCGTGAGAATATTTGGGGACAGTTTTTCCTCAATCAAATTGTTTTTATCCTGAATTCCTGGCAATTTTACATTCTTTGTTGAAATGTTGTTGTTGTTTTTTTACAAATTAACTGTACTGTTGCTTGCCCCCCTGAACTACAGCAACATATTTTGTGTTTTAGTTAGTTTTCTTCAATAAAATAGTGTAAAATGACCCAATATATTAATTGTGATAGACTAATTTGTCTAGGCAGACATTTATCATGTATTAAAAAATAAAACTCATCCCAAAAAAAATCTTAATCCTTAGAATGATAGTTCATTTTTGGAACTCTATGTGCTACCAACATGTTAAAACTTTTGTCACAATCAAGCATTTACGTTTCTGTAATTCGGCAGACGCTCTTATTCAAAGCGACACACAGCAGTGAGTTTATATGTAGCATTATGTCTTCCTCTACCGTCTAACCACCCCACGTGGGCTGACAACCATTACTTTATTCGACCACCCTTGGCCACTACCTAAATGTTTTTTGAACACTCAGAGAAAACAAGAGAAAATATTTCCAGTGTTGAGAGCATTTTTACATTGTTATTAGAAATTTTCCTTTAATGTGTGCTGGATATGTTTTATTAACACTCTAAGAATGAAAATTATCTGTTATTTAGAGTTTTTTGAGTAACTTCCTTGAATCTGTAACTAAATATTTCAATATATCATTTACTATCACTGCTAGGATATTTTGTGTTAACTTTTTGGAAATGATTTTCCTTCATGCGAACACATTCCTTTTTTATACTGACACGGCATCAATGAGATTCAAACCTACTGATCTCCTTTTCTTCATGTATGGAATTAGTCCGCTGCACTACTAGGATGGAAATAGCATGCATACAAAGCTCTTCATTACAGACTATTTCAAACAGATCCCCTTTCAAAGGAGACAAGCACTCATTACGATCAAGTGTGGCCAATTAGTGGGCACGGCTAACACACCTGAACACACTTAATGATAAAGAGGATAGTCTGAACATGTATGGTTCTAAGAATGTTATGTGTTAGCTAGGTTGGTTTGTTGTTTTGATACCACATGAATTTGTTAATGCATTATACATCAGTGTGATTTTGAGTTTGTTTGATGATCCACTGACTACACTTTGTGGGCTTTTGGTTCAGTTCCAAAACTGCTCTGTTGTTAAAAGTAAACTGCACGGGTGAGCAGAAAACTTATTTTACCAGCATCATTAAAATAATGAGGAACTATCGAACTAAAATGAGAAGAGAGAGAAATGACTAGAGAGAGAGAGGAAAAAGAAAAATAAAGAGGAGAAAGGGAGATGAAGAGACAGAGTGAAAAAGAGGGAGAGATTGTTGTTGGTGCAAGCGAGATTGAGAGATCCCCAATCCTGTGAGCTAAATCTAAAAATTCAAATGTGTGCTTCTGACTCAGAGTGGTTAATTATGCCAAAGCCGAGAAAGGGGGCTCGTCCTGCCTGGACTCATCGTGTGCAAGTCTGTTGGATCAGCACAGTTAAGCATTACAGCCTTTCTCAGCTTTCCTGTGGTATCGGACTATTCAGACTACTTAGGGAGTGGAAAATGCCAACGAATCAACCGTCCTATTGAGAAAGGCGATACCTTGTTAGCAGCGGTATATATGGGATGAAGCCATGATAATGATTTCCATCGTACCCCTCTTCACTATGCTCGCCTGATGGTCGACGATCAATTTTGGATTTTAGCCAACTCGCTTTTCTCCACTCCCATCGACCACAGTTGAGAAGGTGGCTTAAACAAAGGCGCGCGCTACCTGGAGATGACCTGACTAGAAACACAAAAGCCAATTTTTAGTGGACCCTTTTATTTAAGTAGCAGTTACTTAGCGTGGAATTGTCTCCAGGATTACATGTACACAGTCAATTACTGGGTTGCATTATATACGCACACTAGCCTTTGGTTCATCATGATGGTGTGTTTACAGTTTAATCTTTTTTCCTTCCTCAGTAAAAACACATCAGCTATTAACTACTTCCTCTCCCCTCTCACTCAAAACATGACAACAGCTCGTTGAGGGCCATTGCAGGACATGCACTTCAGCTACACGGAACAACCACAACCACGCCATCCACATCAGATAGTTAGACATCCTATATGCAGATTCATATACAGTTACAGTCCCAACAATTCATGTACATTAATGCCTCGTTTCCACTGGTGCCAAACACTGGTGTTTTACCATAAAATCTAGAGTTTTTTCTGTTTCCATTGACATGGGCCAATGCCAGTCAGCCACTAGGCCATGGCCGAGTAGCCCGGCTCTCACTTGGTGCCAAGCCCCGAACTTTAGGTCTTAGGGCTGGGTTTGCAGGTTGACGCGTTACATGCTGCAAAAACGCCGCATCTTGTGCTATTCGAATAGTGATGTGTAGCCTATGCTGAGTCTTTAGGCTTCTCGGAATGGTTTTCATCCGGTCTAACAAACAGATCCCTGATAAAAATAAAGAAAATAAAGCAACAATACAGGGAAGCGAAGACTCACAACGGAAAGAGTTGAAATGACCGAAGATGGTACGATGCCATTGACTCAATAGAAAAACTGAGCGCTGAGACCGAGGCTGCAGAACCTATAACAACACAAATTACCTCAGAATTCTCCCAAATCCTTGTATTAAAGGTAGATAGTTTTGACAAACTACTAAAACTAAATAATGAATACAGTGGCTTAAAGTTGCAGTGTCACGAGTGTAGATGGAGAAGGAGCCGGTTGCGGGAGTTTGAGGAAGAAATTAGTTTTATTACAAAAGTTCAAACACCGCATTATAAACAAACTGAGCGTGGTGCTATTGTTTATTTTACTACCAGAAAAATATTGCCTTTTATTTTTAACCGGAAAACCAAATCGCGCTGATAGTTTACTCCTCCCTCCCCACCTGAGCCCCTCCTTAAGTCCTTGGTACCAAATGTATAGTTGAAACAGAAAAGTCTAGAGCCAACATTAGCATAAATCACCGGTGTAGCCCGGGTACCGGGGTAAAGCACCAGTGGAAATGCAGCATAATATTACTTTGGTATTAAATAGAATTAGGACTTGTCCTTACACACCTATACTGTGGAGACATTAAAGGAAGTGGTCAGTTAAACAGTAATGTCACAATCTCTAAATCTTTGTCTCTTTTTGTCTTTGTCTCACTCGGTCTCTGTTTCTCTTTCTGTCTCACTGTCTCTCTAAATTCACTTTCAATCTAAAGGGCTTTATTGGAATGGGGATCATGTGTCTTGCCAAATGGAGAGGAAAATTATAATGTGATAGTAAATATCAAAAGTGAAATTCTAATGAAACATTACACACAAAAGTTTCAAAAGGTTTCACTTAATCTGTTGTTAGCAAGGGCGTAGGACTGACTCTGATGTTGGGGGGGACATTTGTCTAGTGTGAATGTTAATGTGTTCACACCAAAATGTCTATTTAATATGTAGTTCCATGCAGGGGCAAAAATCGGATATCAGGTTTGGAGGGGACAATTACATAACATTTTCTCAAGAGCAATTTTTGAGGGGGACACCAAAAATAGTGCTCTAAATACTGTTTTTGTTTGCATGGTTTGCTTGCTACTGTAGTTCTGCAAATTCAGCTATTGTGTGTGAATCCTACCAACATAAAACAAACTTACTGGATTAACCTCACTTTAGCAACATGCATTGAGTGCCTTTCAGACGATTGACATGAACACTGTCACCTTGCCAGCTAAGGAACACTACATACATTGCACTGCAAGCTTCTCTCATTTACTCAAATTCAAACAGCTGCAA
This sequence comes from Esox masquinongy, assembly GCA_016801175.1. Lineage (NCBI taxonomy): Eukaryota > Metazoa > Chordata > Actinopteri > Esociformes > Esocidae > Esox > Esox masquinongy. The sequence continues at coordinate 22,782 of JACXGI010002960.1, forward strand.
AACCTGGTAGCTTGCAAGCAAACATCAGATAACCGCTAGCAGGCATAAAGAGTGACTTGTAATTCAATGTAGAGAAAATGAAGGCTGGTGACGGTTAGAAATGTTTTTTATTGTATTGAGTGGAAGAAGTAAAGAAATGTCTAACATTATCCTTTGTTTGAACTACTTAGTGAAATTCAACCACCAACGACAGACTCAGACGACAGACTTAAAAACACGCTATTATTTGTCTATAATCAGCACAAGTGCTTTCATTGCGTCTTGATAATATTACTGAAATTACATAGTTATTTTTGCAGTTATATAATGGGAGAGTGGCAAATAATAGTTTTCCCCAGGATGGGGCGGTCGTTTGTCCCCCGTCCCCCCCGGGATTTCCGCCTATGGTTCTATGTATTTTGATAGGACTCAAGTGCTCAGTGTGAATATTCCCTCAGATTGACTTTAAGAAAGTAGCGATTTCTGAACATGCAATAGTCCTAACTAACATTGGTAAATTATACTTGTGATTTTTTTGCACGGTGGGACTTTTCAGCTGGAAAGGCATTTCAGATTGATGATAATGTAACAGAGTGGATTTTTAAAATGACATACTACAATGATGTTGGTAACATCTCAGTCAGGCATGTCAGTCCAGCTTTAGATTTTCCAATCTACTCCTATAGACCACCTTGAATTAATACTTCTCACTATCATACCTGTTGGTTTGTGGTCATTCTCTCACCCACGCCTGCCTTTCTGACCAGTGTTATTGTTATGACAGCCTCTCTCCTGCAAAAAGTAAACACATCCCTAAGTTCAGATGGTGTCCTTTAATCAGAGATAATATTCAATGTCTCTGTTTGATTTACATGATAGATCAACAGTCTATCTTGGCGTGGCACTCATCAAAGTTTTACCTGTTGGTCTATGGCCTCTTTCTCTCCCTCCGTGCCGTTTGTTCTATCACTTTCCTGCCATGACCATACATAGCATGAAAATTATTTAAATACTGAACACACTTTTAGGACCCATAGCTATACATAGATGATTCAAAACATCTAAACTGAAGAAATAAAATCGCCAGCTGTGGTGTGGAGATGGTTACCAATAATTTTAGCTACTTACTGTATACTCCATTCTTGACTGGTGGCTCGTCCATTACTTAGCTAGGTACTCTGGTGAAGACTAAGAGAGATTTTGCAAATCATTTTAGCAGGCGTTCTTCCTTTCAAATCATTCACTATCACTTTTTCACATAGCCATAGGAACTACGTAGTGTTACCTAGCAAGCAAGCTACTGTAACGTTTGTTGGATAAAACCTGAAAATAAAGATAGCTAGCTAACTACGTCTTAAAAAAAATTTTTAGCCAGAAGAAAGCTTATATTTTATAATGTTCGTACGTTCTATACCTATGAAAATGTATTGACGTTTATATACGTTGTACTTATTGTTTTAAACAAAACTTATATCTACAGTAATCCACTCAAACAGCCTACACAAACTGCTCGTCATGGTCGCGATGGGTTCCAAGTTCCAACGCGTCACTTTTTTAAAATAAAAGTATTACGGGAGAAAACATTATTCAGGGCGACAATTTAATCCTTTTCTTATATTGAGGGGTACATGTCCCCTCCGTCCCCACCGGCCCCTATGCCAGGCTATGTACCATGTTGTAACAATGTGCAAATAGTTATGAGTATGAATGACAAGGGAAAATAAATTAATTTAAAAATATTGGTTATGTTTACAATGTTGTCTGTGCTCCAGTGGTTGACCTTTTCTCATTGCAATGGGCCACAAATATTGCTGCTATAATTTACATTGTGGTAGATCACCTATCATATTATAATGTTTCATTTGATTAAAATAATTGTTGTGGGTCTGTATGATCTCAGTGAAATATGTGGCTATAATGGGTTCCTACATTTGGTGGGAGGATAGGAAGGTTAGGTACACCTCTGTTTGCACATATGATAGCCCCTCTCGATAGCAAGGCTATGCTCACTGAGTCGTAGTGAAGGTTTTCCTTAATTTTGGTTCCGTCACAGTAGTCAGGTGTTCTTCCACTGTGTACTCTCTGTTCAGGGCAAGTCAGCGTTTTAACATGCTCATTCTTTCCAGTGTGTCAAATGGATTTCTTTTTGTTTCTTCATGATTTGGTTGGGTCTGTGGTGTTTTCCTGGAACTCTGTGCTGTCTTTTTGGGTTTTCAAATAGAGCCCCAAAACCAACTGGATTAAGAAGATTTTCTTTAGCTTAATCTCTCTCTCTGTAGATGACAGTTCTGCTATGGAAGGTTGGAGAATTGCTTTCCTTTAGGTGTGTGCAATTTAACAGTTTTTTTTCTGGATTTTGATATATAATGGGCTTAGTCTTAAACCTGAAATACATGCAGAGCTTTTTACTCTGAGAATATTTGAGAAAAATTCCGAATTCAGTGACAATTGGTTATTAATCCCATTTTGTAAATTCTCGGCTAGTAAATGGACCCCAGACCTCACAACCTAAATGAACTAGATTGTATAACTGTTTTTAGTAGTTTCATCTAGGTTGTAATTAAACATTCTTGCATTGTCGTCTAAGGTCATTTTTGGCTGAGGTAGGAATAATTATTTTGTTTCTCTCAGGCAACAATGTCTAGGTATAATTCATGATTGCTAATTATATTGCACACTCATTGTTTACATTGAATTCATCAATATTGTTATAGTTAAGAAACACTTGTGCACAGACGCACTCTTACATGCTTTCCAATAATTGTCAATTAGTGGCCATACATGGTCTGTTGTGCAATATTCTAGTTAGACGACCATTTACTGTAGATTGTTTTCACTGAGGAAGTGTGTGAAGATTTATGATACTAAAAATAATTTCCCCAAGGTTGCAGTCCAGGCAGATTCCCTTGTAGTTATTGGGGTCAAGTCTGTCTCCAACACTGCAGGCCTTTTTGGGTTGAAAGGTTTGTATTTTGTCCTGTAGTCCCTTCAATGTGATTGAAGAAACCAGTACTGTACGTTCTGGAAGTTTGATAACTCATCATGAAGTTCTTTTTGCTCTTGTTTTTTATAGGTTTGAAATGGTTGGAGAAGTGTTTTATCCATACATATATCTGTTTTGAATAGCCAACTCTTGCTGTTTCTTATTTAGTTCTCCAGTTTTCCCAAAATTTGTTTGATTCTATAGATTTTCGATCGCATTGAGCTGTTTTCTGATATGCTTTTTCTTATTGTTTCTTAATGTATATTTGCACTTTGCTTTTCCCCACAGTGTGTGTACTGGTTTTTCTGTCTCTGTGTTTTTGGTTGATAGTTCTCTCCCTCTTTCTTCCTCTCTTTATTTCCCTCTCTGTGTCTCTCATTGTCTTTCTCTCTGTCTTTTTCTCTTGGTCTTCATCCATCAGCCTCTGTTTTGTAATGTACACTGGTCTCCCGCGGGGGCTGGGATTGCTGAGGACATAATGTGATTTCTCCTCTGCCGTAATTTGTAATGTGGTGCTGGGGGCTAGGCCCTTGTTGAACTCGTCTGACTGTTGCCCCCTCATCTACTCACTCTCTCTATCATCTTCTCTCTGCCTCCACCTCACGCTCTTTCTCTCCTTTGCTCTCCCCTGCTCTCCCCTCCTCTGACATCTCTGTCTGTCTCCGTATTGCTCTCTTGCACAGTCTAGCTGCAATAGTCCCTTTTGTCTTTTGCTTTCCACCCCTTCCCCTGTCCACCCCTCTGCCCTCAATCGTCCCTCCCTTGTCTTCTGCTGATCTGTCGTAGATTATGTGCGAGTCACTTAGCAATCTCCAAATACTGTGATTACAGATTGATTTAGAGGTTGAGGGGTTTAAGGATGAACCATGGTGCAGTTCTCATTTCAGTCTGAAGGGGGTGCCAGACACACACACAGACACGGGTGCGTGACACACACACACACACACACATACACACACACACACACACACACACATTTCACATTTGCATACCTTTGTAGGGACCCCAAACACTTCCTATTCACTTATGCTAACCTTCAAATCTTAACCTAGTCACTACTCATAACCCATAAACACCTTCCCATAATTCTAACCCTTAAACTCTAACTCTTAACTTTGTTTTACTCTGCTTGCAACAATCTTTAGTCCCCTTACGATATTAAGAACTGTATACACACACACAGTATAAAGCTCTGTTCTGATGTGTGATGACCGAAAGAGGGGAATCAAGGGAGTTGTGTCTGTGACGTTCAGCCCTTAATCCCATAGGGAGAGGCTTTTGGGAAGTTTGAAAGGACCTCTCATAGCCACAGGCCAGAGTACCAGGGCTTGGGAAGTGGCAGAGGGAAAGTGTTCCCTCTTCAGAAGCTGTGTGGTTGGGCTTGGCTGTGGAAGACAACCTGGTGATATGCAGGGTGGGGTTGCAGAGATGGTACTAAAACAGGGGTTAACAACGAGCCTAACAGGAACACTGATGGACCTTCACTATGATAGGACAGAAATGAAATTTATGGGCTGTTTTGGTGCTCACAGGAATCGCAAATTAATATTCCAACCTGTTTCTCGCAGTCTATTGATATTCGACATGCGTTATTAGAAACAGCTTTATGTTCATGGTTTGAGTTGAAGTGACCGACTATATATTTTTGTGTAAAAGCTTCCAGTACATGGCCTACTACACTGTATGGTGGATATTATACCCGTCCCTCTGCTTTAATTCTCCACTGCCCCCTGCTGTTTCAAAGTGTCCATTGAATGGCCACGCCACAGGTCCATTAAAATGACTAGAAACTAAGGATGTCACAAAACAACACCTGAAAATGTAAATCGTAGAACACGCATCCGTTTCTTTTTTGTAAGGACTATGTAGACAGTTCATAAGAACGTCCTTCAGGGTTAACAGGCAATACAAATAGGTGTCATAACCTCTTAATGTCAACTTGTTGTGTTCTAGCTCAGCTCTTGTTTGCCGGAGGAAGCTCAGAGAGGAAGCCCGGACTTGAAACTGTGGTTGTGCTTCTGTACCGCTCTCTGCACGCTGCTCGAACTCTCTGTTCCCCCCGTTTCTCCCTCCCTCTCTCCCTCTCTCACATCTCCGCTCAACGCCTTTGCATTTCTGCTGCTCTGAGTTCTCAGAGAAACTCTGCTCTGCTCTGAGTCATAATTTTCACCGTCGTCATTGTCCACGGCGACAGAAGCATGGCCTTTGTCATCTTCGCACTTGTCCTCCTCGTCGATAGAATGTAACGTGTGTTCATTGTGGGGAAACAAGTCGGGGTGCTCTGTGTTGATTAGATGAATATTCTCGTGAGGGCCTTTGGAATCACACCTGGGTTTCTCCTTTTAAATTTTGCACAAGGAACTGAACGACTGGGGAAAGCAGTCTGCCAATGACCTCCATCCCCTTATCTCCTTGATTCTATCTTCCTCTGTTTTTCTCTTCCTCTCGCTTCCTTCGTCTTTTTTACTCTCTCATGGCATCTCTGTTTTTCTCTTCATCTCTCTCACCCTCCGCTATGTCTCTTTCCCTCACTCTCTGATTCTGTATCTCTCTGTTTCCTCTGTTTCTGTCTGTCTCTTCATTCCTGCCTCTAGTTTTTGACACATTTTCCCCTTGCTGTCGTGGTGTAATCTCTCTCCCAGTGTCGTCTCCTTTCATCACATTCTCTGCTCTCTCTCTCCTCTTTGCCCGCGTCTCCCTCCCTCGCCCTCTTTCTGTCTCCTTCTCTAACTCATTAGCTTCTTTCCACTGCGGTTCCATTTCTCTCTATTTCCATGTCTCCCATCCCTCTCTCTTCATCTCCCTCTCTTTATCTCTCTCTTTCTTTATCTCACTCCCTTTATCTCTGTTCATAGCTGTTGTCAGCAGCTTCTACAGCATGGGGTCTGCCTGTCGGCCTATCAGTCTGCGTGTCTGTCTGCCAGTCGGTCAGCGTGTCTGCCTGCCTGTCTGTCTGTCTGCCTATCGGCCTATTTGTCTGTCTGTCAGTCTGTTCTTCTGTCTATTAGTCTGTCTGTGTTCCATAGGGGACTGTCAAAGGGGCTTTTCTATGTGCTAATTCATTTGCTGTGCATCGCCTCAGATCTCTGCAGGGTCATGTGGGGAGGGAGTGAGTGAGTGAGGGAAGGAGGGGGTAAGAAGGGGTGAAGCAAGTGTGAAGGATGAGGAAAGGAGGAGGAAAGAGCTGCAGTTTTATCTCTGAGAAACAGAAAACCACACAGATCCTTTGGTGTGTACCGGAATTTCTCTTCATTTTCAGTTCTCTGATTCTCTCTCTCTCTGACCTCCTTTAGCTGGCTGTTCTTTTGTCATTCGTGTGCCCGTTGTTCCAGCTCTCCTGCTAATCCAGCCGTTCGGACATCATTTTCACAATGAGTCTGTGTGCTCGTGTGAGCCAGTGTGTTTGTGTGCGTGCGTGTGCTGAAAACAGTGTAAGTGATGGACGTGTTACAGGCCAGCGGAGTGTACAGCTTTGCACATTAACAGAACTGGGGAAAATGGGATAATACAGTTGCAACTCCCTCCCTGACCAAGGTGTGTCAGGATTACAGTTCACATGAAGGCTGGAATTTTCACCACAAATAAAGCTTAACAGTTTACAGAGGACATGTGTGGGTGTGTTTGTACATGAGTTTGTTTATTGCGTGTAACGTGTGCATGAGCGTGTCTCATAAAAAAATAAGCATCTGGATAAATTCTGGAATCGTCAGGATTTAGACCATGAAATGAAATGAGGCCAGAAAGATTTATTTTGAGTCTGGACAGTGATACTCTTTTGGGGATTCATCTTGCGTATTAAACTTACATGAGAGATTCACTACAAAGAGAATTCAGTTGCTAGTATGATAAAACATCCCACGACAGCGTGCCGCTGAATGGCTCGGCAGTGAAGTCCGCTGCCTTGTCATTGTGAGACCAGGGTTTGAACCCTGATTTGCGGAGTCCAGGGGTTCTGTGGAGGGCAGTGCGCTATTGGCCGGCACTGTCCAGGTTAGCGGAGTTGCCTCATCATTCCCTAGCGACTCCTTGTGGCGGCTCGGGGGTCTGTGAGATCAGTGAAGGTAGGAGGCCGGAGAGTGTGTTCCTTCCATCGCGTAGGGATTCTGGATTTGACTTCCTGTTTCAGTAAGCAATGTGATAAGAACCAGAATGGCAGTCCTAAGTGGAAAAGTGAGAAACAAATAAGAAAAAACAACATTCCACAACATGGATGAAATCCTTCGCAGATAAGTCATTTGGTGGATGGATGGATGTTGATGTCACACTGTGGATGATGTCGCACCGTGGGACGTGATGTGAAGGAGTTTAGGGGAGATGAAAAGACCAACATCAACAAAACTGCTTTTCAACAACCTCATGTCCATAACTGATTTATTTTAAGCATTCTAGCTACACCTTGCAACTCAGCGTGTTTCTCTGTTTCTGTCTCAGTGCTGTGTGAGCCCAAAATAGAAACCGGAATCACAGACAGATGCTCAATCACAAGCAGCGCACGTACCCATCCGCTCATCGGTCTCGTTGCAACACCCCTCTGCAAACACCTTCCTCTCTTAGTTTTCATTCCACCACGTAGATCCAATGTTAATCTCACCCTTTCTCTTAACTCTCTCATAGTTTTACTGTTATACACTCAATAATCTCATCATGCATTAAAAATCCCCTCTATAAATATTTAAAACACATCCTCTATTTAATCAGCAGTAACCCTGTCAAAGGATGATCCTATCACATTTTCATTATTTTTCCAACCCTTCCCTCTGCAGGTTTTTCTGAGCGACATCCGTCCGCGTGCTTGTCTGAGTGTCTGAGTGTTATGGTGTCTCTGATGGACGACTCCTACCGCAAGGTGCTGTTGCTAGGGGCCATCGCTGCGGCGTCTGCCTTTGTGGTCACAATCATCATCGTGACGGTCTGTGTCGGCTGTCAGAGGTAAAAGACACATTTTGCTTTTCAGACATTTGGCTCCTCTCCTCTTCTGTCTCTTAGTCTCCTTTTCTATATTTCTCTTTCTTTATTGTCTCTCTTTCAACCGGTTTCAATTAAATACTTTATTGGCACAGGGAACATTTGTTTACAAATCCATATTTTTTTCCTTCTGTCTGTCCTTTTCTGTCTATTTTTGGCTCTTTATGCCTGTCTCTTTCTCCCTTTCCCTTTCTCTCTCTCTCTCTTTTGTTCTTTCAATTCAATTTCAAGGCTTTATTGGCAAACATTTGTCTTCAAATCTTTCTTTCTTCACTTCCCTCTCTCTCCCTCTCCCTATGACTCTTTTCATAGAATGTTTTTTTGTCTAATCCCACTCTGTGCCCCTTAGTCCTTAATCTCAAGCTCCCTTGTGTAAATGCAGTATCTCTATCTTCCTGCCTCATTAATAAAAAATTGACAGTTGTTGCCATTAAATAGTTGGCAGTTGTGTCGTTTTTAGTTCTATGCTTAATTATGCTTAATTCCTGGCTTGTTAGTAGGGTGTCAGTCATATGGAACCCTCTTTTCACTTACAGTCCAGTGTTAATGGCAGATATATTTTTTGTTGTTCTCCCTCTATTAAAACCCGGGATAACAGGCCTACTGTAGCTGGACAGATCTGAATGTGCACATGACGGAAGTTCAAGGTTGCCTAGCTAACATTTCATAGGAAATAAATGAGAATAACTCATATGATAGACTAATATGACATTTCAGTCACATTGTAGTGATTGTGTGTTTATGCTGTGATTATGTATTGACCACCCCTTACTTCCAGCATGTTCAGCTACATCAGGCCTGATTATCCAGTGTTTTACTAGGCTGAGAGAAAAGGACTATGACGAAGCTTCTGAAATAAACGCTGCTATAGTTCTACCCTGACGCCTTCCATCCCTCTCCTGTTTTGAGCACACCTGCGTTACACGCGTCACACACCGCAACAGTCCCCGGTGGACGCGGCGTTCCCATGGCGGCCGTGGTGACGTGTGGAAACGCCTGCAGCCATGGCAAAGTATTTACTTCATTCTGAGGGAAACTCACAAGAGACACGGTTAATAATGAGACGGTTAGTAATGGCTGTTCCTTCGTGTGTCCTCAGGAAAAACAAGACCAAGCATCCTCCGGTCAGTGGGGAGAAGAGTACCACGGTTGACATGGTAAAAATCTATATAGCTGGCACCTTCACGTTTCCCCTGACTTTGCCCCTACTCCATCCTCGTTTATTATTTTTTGTTTTCAGACCTTCCACCCATTGCATCTTATCCACGACCCCAGTACCGTCATTTGTCATAGCGCCACACAATAAATTGCTTTCTTCTCTGTCTCTCTCTTCCTCTCTCTTGTCCTTTCTCCATCCCTCCCTCTCTTCTTTTCTTCTTTTCTCTCTGTCTTTCTTTCTCAATCTCTTTCTCTGTTTCATTTTATCTCTCTGTCTGTCTCTTTCTCTCTCTCTCTTTCTCTCTCTTTCTGCCTCTGTCTCTCTTTTTCTCTCTGTCTTTGTATCTGTCCCTTTTTGTTTCTCCCTACTTCTCTTTTTTTCTTCTGTCTCTCTCTACTTTTCTCTCTGTGCAGGGTGCTCTTCGTCAGCCTAAAAATAGTTCTATGAGTAAATCTGACACGAGGCTGCATGAGATCAACCGCCTGCCCTGCAATGGCAACAGTGAGTAGCAACACCAACTAACAAAGGACCACTAGAAAACAAAAGAACCAGCGAAATTGAGACGAAATAATAATGACCTGATAATAAAGATCTCTCCTTTTTTCCCACTCTCCTTCTCCATCTCTCTGTTTCTTTTCTCTCTGTCCCTGCTTTTCTCTCTCTCCCTCCTTTTCTGTCTCTATGTCCTTTTATCTCTCTATTCCTGTCTTTCTCTCTCTCCCTCTCTGAAGGCGGGGGTAAGAACCGTCCGGCCAGTATGGATCTCCTCCTCCTCCACAGTCGTCGCTCCACCTCCGATCTCCGACCCCCCCTGGTCCGCCAACTCCCCCAGATCCCCACCAGCCCTGAGGGGGAGGACGATCTCAAGGGGGAAGACACCCAGGGAGGTCAGGGGGTCAGGGACCACACGTACACCGAGGTCGGGATCCGGAACTCACCGGTCCGGTGCCACGACGACGGGCTATATGAGAGTGTGGGGGTCCGGGAGGCGGACGCCGTCCCCCCTGCCCCTCCGCCCACGTCGGCCAACACCCCGGCGACACTGAGGGCCTCTCACAGCCCCAACGGGGTCCGCAGCGGGAATGGGAACGTACGTCTTTACGTGTGAAAACTGCCTAAAAGATATGTCACCTGATCAGCGTAGGTGACATATTTAACCCTGTGTGTGGGTGTGCCGGTCTGTTTATCCCAGGGAAACGGCAGAGGGAATGGCAGAGGAGCTCTAAACGGCAGAGGAGCTCTAAACGACAGTAGCCGAGGAGGAGGGAAGGGGCACTGTGTCGACGGTGTCGGCAGATCTAACATCTCGGCGCCGGCCATTGTGACCGCCCAGGACCCGGTAACGGCTGAGTACGCCTCCATACAGAAGGTCAAGAAGGTAAAGGCGTATTTTCAGCGATGCTTTCAGGTGGAGTGATGGGACGGCATTACATTCATTTGAAACTCGTTTTCTCATTCAATCAAATTGATGAAGGTGGACAAAGCAACCAAGAAGGAGAGCGGGAGCGCCGATTCGGATGACCAGTCAAGTGTCCAGTCGAGTGTGGGAGGGTCACCCTCTGCCCCGCCCCCAACGCTGACCCGCAGTCAGGAGTTCCCACGGAAACAGCCTGAGGCATTCCACCTGCACGTCTTTCCCAAGGTGTGTCTCATACGACGTTCACGGGATCAGCTGGTGTAGGTGGTGTACAGTTCCACAATTTAAACACCAGAGGGAGCTACGGCATTTCCTTCAGATTTGTCTCATCCGCTCAGCTCTGACGAGAAAGCTCAATTTCAAGCTCCTCGTGACCTCGTCTCCATCTCAAACCCCATTGGATGAGAAAGCGAGATGGTCACCTCCCCTTGGACCTTCTTGTCCAACTGGTTTTGAGAAGACCAGGAGAGAGAAGCGAGGACATGAGGAGTGTTTTCATTTGGCAAGGTCTACTCTGGGGAAGAGTAGACCTCCCGGGTTGAAGTTGCCTCTAGCCACAGGTCCGCCACCAGAGCACCCTAAACCTCCATTCCAATCTTAACCATTAGGTGGAAAAGTGTTCAGCTGAACTTGGAACAGCGTGTAGAGAGCCACTGAAACCCATATCAATGCCTGTTTGTCTAATCTTTCCACATCGCTAGGAAGTCTGTTCTTCACCAATTATGTCTAGAATGAGAGAAACCAAATTTAATTGGTCTTTTTGCAACTCTGCTATAATCCCTACGCTTGCTGGAACATGTCCCAAACACATTATTAAATCAGATTAATCTTTAATGGTAAAGTACACTTACACAAACTCAGATGTTTACTCTGCGCTACTGAACTGCTTCTTGTTGACAACGTAGGGAGAATATACACCAAATCTACACTGAGCTGACCCCCCATTATACACAATTATATGGAAGTGTCACTGTTTGAAAGCATGCTGATTTTATTCCTGCCTCCTGGGCTTGATATCATATTCTAACCACATTAGCCTGTTGGAGTTAGTGTGCTATGAAAAGCCTTGGTTGGCTGTTGCCCTGTGAGGGGGAAATGGAGGGACAATGATCGGATAAAGATTCAACTTTCCGAAGAGTTTGGCAGTCCCACATGTTTTTTTCTCTTACAGAGTTTTTGTGTGAATGCGCGTGTGTACGCGTGTGTGCACGCTCCCTTTTATGTTTCCGCAACACAACCACATTGATTGGGATCTGCTCAGTCACAGGTTTGGTAGATTGAACTAAACAATATTATCTTGCAGTGGGGGTGTATCTGTACTGTTGTATATGCTTTACTTTATGGACGAGGTCCATGTCACTGTACTGCTACAGTACCATGTATATGGTTGAAGTGTGCATGTGTGTGTTTGTGTAAGTGTGTATGTTCGTATTTGGGTAGAAACAAGGTAATGAGCTGTTATTGTTCTTCATTAATGATTCAAGTGAATCAGAGAAAATGACACATTTCTGCAATTATAATAGATTTCCATAAACAATGTGTGAGAACTGCTGATACCCTTGTTTTCAGTACATTGCGCTCACTCACTTGACCTTTAATCGTTTTGGCCAAACAGTTCGGTTTTGGTCTCTTCGGACCAAAAACCTTTTCCTACTTGGTAGCTGGGTCACTCTCGTCTTTAGATTATACTTTTTGAGTGATGGCTTATTTCTTGCCGCCCTCCAATGCAAGCCACTGGTGCAGTGCAGTTCTACTCACAGCCGCTGAACTCTGTAGCTCCTTCAAAGTGATTTTTTGGCCTCTCTTTGGCTTCGGCCACGAGTCTCTTTGTTTGAGCCTTTTCTTGGAAGTTTCTCAGCGGTGTGATGTAGCTTCCACTTCCTGATTATTTATCTCACTGTGCTCACTGGTCTTCATTTTTCTTCGTATTCAGAACCTGACCGTGTTCTTTCAAAAGTGGCCTTTCTATCCGGAACATATGTATACGTATATTATATGTATATTAGTACAAAAAAAACATTGTTCAAATTAAAACTGAAGCTGACAGTCTGCACTTTAACCCCGCGGTCATTGTTTTATTTAAAATACCCAGTGCTGGTATACATTAAAAATGCATTGTTGTCCAAATACTTTTACAGTTCACTGTATGTCATCTCCCTCCAGGGTGTGTCTGGTGATAGAGCTTGTTTTTTAATCCGTCGGTTCATGCGTGCTGTCGTCCATTCTGTGTGTATGTTTTGGACGGAGCCAGGGAGCGTGCTCTCTTGTTTATGGTGGTGTTTATGCGTACTGTATGGTGTGTATGTGCATGGGCTCTGTAGCGTGCGTGCATGTGTGTGTGTGTGTGAATGCGAGCCTGCAACCCCGCCCCTCTCCTGCTCTGTGGAGCACACGTTGTGTGAGCGGCCATCGGAGCAGAGGGGCAGATTATGTAAGAGTCTGGCTGACTGCCAAGCCATGTCTGTGTGTGTGCAAGTGTGAATGCGTTGTTAAATGGCATCAGAGGAAGAAACAGCAAAACAGGTAGCCGTCCAGCCGAAGGAATAAATAGCACACACACTGAAGCCATTTATTCAACATTAGCCCCATATACACTCATCCAATCACCATGGAGAGCCTATTGGAATTTTGTAATTAATGAGTTTGATATTAGTATTCAGATTAAACCTGTGGCTATGAGATGTTTATAACAAAACACAATGAACCAACTACTCATTAAATTAACTGTAATCATGTTTACTTATGTAGATCATATAAACATTGGCACCGACAACATAGGGAATGGATATATTTATAGTTTAATAAAATGTTTTCAGCTAAATTAAGATAAACACTTTCTTTTATTATCATAGTGATAAAGTACATTTCCTTGGATGCGGTTCTGTAAGTGAACTTAGTGGATATATGACTGTTGTAGAAATGGAGGGTCCCTGTATGTAACAGAGAGTAAACCACATCTGGAAGTCGGTAACTCTGCTCTATCCCTTAACACTGAGAATCCTCTGACTGATCGACCAAGAGTTAAAAAGATCCACAGATGATGAAGAAAATCTAATTTGATGGCAGCATCTGATTCTGGTTATCTTTGTTGTCTGATTTCTGGGCAGCTGTGCACTTCTGACACACACACACACACACACACGTAGAGAATATCTTTGATCTCAGGGCCATATGCAAAACGACACAGATGATTCATTAACCATCTCAATTTCCTCGAGAACATCAATCTCACTCTTTGACGGGACAGTTTCATTATGACCAACAAAACCAACATCCTGAAGGACCAGACTCTTCAGCATGGAAGAGGTGAGACTTGAATTGAAGCGTTAAAATCTGATAGCCTAAAGATGACACGTGGTAAAAGGAGCGAAATTCATTATGAATGTTCGCTTACACATTTTTTGAACAGAGCTGATTTGACGTCGGATGATGATGTCATCCATATGCACCACCCTAACTTCCAACAACCATGCCCTTGTTTGCTATAAATACAGTCAGTCACTATTCTCCTCCAGGACCATAAACAAGGATGGGAAGACAGTCACGAGATCCACCTGTTTGTGGACTGAAATGAAAAGCACAGACATACATACACACACACACACACACACACACACATACACAAACTTCTTTAGTGTTGACTGTGTTGCACTGTCCATCTAGCGTCAAACCTTCTACCGTCTATAAGCCTCAGGAGAGAGAACACAAGACAACACGCGCGCACGCTGTGTTTCGTTTACATAGGTGGCCAGTCTCGTATGCAGGCAGACATAAAGCAAAGGTGATCTACCAAAGATAATCTACTGTGTGTGTGTGTGTGTGTGTGTGTGTGTGTGTGTGTGTGTGTGTGTGTGTGTGTGTGTGTGTGTTGTGTTTATCTGTGTGTTAGTATGAAGAACGCGTGTCTTGTTGAGTTGAATTATACATGATATAATTCATCACATGGCCTTAATAATCAAATATAAAAGAGGGTTAAAGTCAAAACAGAATTGGGCCTGTTTTCAAAAAGCATGTAATAGTCTGTGTTCTGATCTAGGGTCTCCACTGTCCTATATATTATCATATTAATAATTGTTTTATTATTATTTAACAGACTCATCCACAGTGACTTACTGGAGCAATTAAGTGCCATGTTCAAGTCAACAATAACACGTTTGTTTGTTTTTTTATCTTGTTGGCTCGGGGTTTAGAACAAGCAACCTATTTTTTCCTAGCCCAACACTCTTGACCACTAGGCCATCTGAAAGGAAAAACTGATCTTATGTTAGCATTTATAGATGTGAGTCTGTTAGTGGCCGCCTGGCTGAGAGCAGAGCTCTAGCTTCTATTCTGTGTGTCCACCAGGAGGCGGTGTTCATGGGGAACGGGGAGCAGTACATATGGAAGCCCCCTGAGGACCATGACATCATCACCCTGCACCCAGCACCAGCCCCAGTGGGTGAAGGCAGACAGGGATACACACCCACAGCCATGGAGGTGAGGGATGTGTGTTAAATTACACCTGAACGGCTTTGGTTATCAGTGCCAGTTGCAACACTGCTATTCAGTGTTGACAGTCGGCAGTATGTGGCCCTCAGATTGCAAGCCTGCATGTTAGGCCTCATTTTTCACTTACTTTTAGTATTGACGCATCATCCTGACCAGAGTTGGGGAATAACAGATTACAAAAAAACAGTGACTGTAATCCGTTACGTTACCAACTAAAATATTGAAATCGGATTACAGATACTTTTGAAAAAAATTGTGATTACTGTTGGATTGCTTCAATTGAAAAAGAATAGGTGCGCGAAATAATTATGACAGGCTGCATTCTTGTTTTTTTATTTAATGTTTTTAAAAAATTGTTATTTGAACCAAAATAACAATTGAGCGCCTCAGTTGTGTGTGTGATCACCATGCGCGAAAACGTGGGCGCACATAAGCAGTTTAGTGACTGAGGAAGCGCTAGTTTAATTGGTAAAACAGTGTGTATCTTCAATAGCCGACTCATTTAAAGGTGATTTAGTTATACTAGACGCATCTTTCTCAGAACAATGATAGGCGATGGGCCTACCTCGTGTTATATATTAATTTAAGTGTTATATATTATATAGTTCAAGTTTCAAGGTTTATTTGTCAAATGCACCGAACATCACAGCAGAGAAGAGTTGCACTGAAAAACTCTGACAGGAAATGTTTTTGAAGATAAGGCAACTATTTGTTAGATAGCTGTAACATGGGCTGCCTTCAAGATAAAACATTATATGGAATTAATCACGATATTTAAGGAGAAAAGGTGTGTTGGGAAGCACTCTGCCGAAGGATGATGATATGCATTTGACGCAACCACCTCAACTCCGTCCATACAGGTAGGCCGTGTGATTCTGCTTGCTTTGCATCTCAGAATATTGCATCCATTGGTTATCATTGGCTACTGACGACATTGACTTTAAACTAAGGGTGCAGGTCTATAATCACAGTTTATTTCTATAATTTGCCATTTGAAAATCAATTGCTGGTGGCCCTAATAATCATTTTACGTTCGCGCGGGTAAAACGTATTTGTGTGCGGGTGTTCAGGTTTGCAAACGTGCGTTCGCGTGCCTGGGGTTTCTGCAACGTTTTGACAATGTTGGTGGTTGTGGAGCAAAACATAAGACTACTGTATTAATGTACGCGCGAAAAGCTACGGATATCTTGATTTTTATATACAACAATGTCAATACCCTTTTTGAGAAATTGACATTTATTTTTCAACAATGTTTTGAAGAAATTAGAAACATGTATAAAACAAATAACAGAAAAGGTTAACACATCCTTCGATTTTGGGTTATGTTCAGATAAACAGCCAGATTCTGGAAGATCGAGGGTTATTGGATTAATTGGAACGACTGAATATCTGACAGACCTTTAGCGTATAATGTAGAGATGTAGCCCAATCATATTGAAGTAAAAAGCAATGGTTTAGAAACCCTTTCCAAAGGCGCTGTACAAAACCCATAAGTTAAAATGCAAATTCCGTTTTTGGCCAGCTATGTAAACTCTAACACTGACTGATCCCCCAAAGGGTGTTCATCTGGTTATAGGCTATTCCTATTTGTTTTCTAATGCCTCTTAATATGAAAGTAATCTAAAAGTAAAAGTAATCAAAATCAGTAATCAGATTACTTTACTGATTTTGAGTAATCTAAAAGTTATGTTACTGATTACAAATGTGGACAGGTAACTTGTAACTGTAACGGATTACATTTAAAAAGTAACCTACCCAACCCTGATCCTGACTGAAGTTTTGATTAGGGGTTCAATTTCTTAGATGTATCTCGTGCAGGAGCGGTGTACTGCAGTGGTTGGACAAACCCAAAAATGTGCTCTAAACCATCTCCACATGCAATTCTAAAGATGCAAAGGTTTTTAGGGGGCTTTTCAAAAACGGACTAGCTACTTCGGCTGTGGCACGTTCTGTGTTGTTCCTCTCACTGACCAAATGGAGTAGGTATGTCATCTCTGGCTAAATCCTAGAAAGTGGTGTCAACATTGTACTAACCTTGATAACCAGGCTCCCTGGAATTTTCGAGGTGTACATGGGTAAACAAGACTAGCAGTGTGTGGATTTAGAAATTAGTTTTGAGACAAGGGAACAGGAACGAAAACAGAAAGTGACCACAGTTTGAGTTATACACATTTATGATCATAATAGTGGAAATAGCGACAGGTTTTTGAATTGACACGCCTTTATAGACCTCAGTGACATGAGATGGCTGTATAGTTTATTTTGGTGTCTGGCCATAGTAGTAAATGGCCAGAAATTAACAACTTTGAACTTTAACAACTAAACAGCCAAATTAACAACTTTGAACAAAACAGCTATCTGGATGATGCTTCAAAGTGGAAAATGAGTTCTAACATGCTAAAAAATGAAATATACCTTTAAGATAAGGGCCAAGCAAGTAGCGACGTACTGATCTGTGCCAGATTTCATTGGCAGCATCATGGTCAAGAGAAGAAGCTATCTCTTTCCAATGTTGGAATCCAATGTGTAGTTCATAAAATTTGTAAATTCAAATGAAGCATGTGTGTGGGTGTGGGTATGCGTGCTGAATGGGTGTTTGGGGTTAGGTGGTGGAGTATCCAGGATGAGTTATGTGCCTCATGGGAAGATCTGTGTGTATATTTTCATGCTACATATCTCCTGTAATATGTAGCATCAATATACTGTAAATGTGTGTTAGCTTACATGTCCAAATTGTGACAGAGAGGTTCCTGTTTACATTGAGAGCCCCTCTTTGATTGGCTGTGTCGCCAATACACAAACAACCTTTGACCTGCATGTCTTCCTGGAGTCAATCTGGGTCAGGGGCCTGGTCTCTGGTTACACTGCAGGGTTAGGGTCACATCTATGTGGAACCCCAATGTGGGGTGGACCCTTGACCTCTTCCCTCTGATTCTTTGCCCTGACACATCAGTCATCCTGACCTATGGGACTAAAAGACACCCAGTTCCTCCTGTAGTGAACTGCTTCTGTCCAGTTCCACTTTTGGCTCAGTCGAGGAAGAGATTGGACTGATTGGCGTGAGAATGCCCCAGTCCCTCTAAATGAGCCCTTCACTGCATCCCAGATGACAGGGTGTTCCAGTGTCCAGGGTTAACGTGAAGACAGAGCCTGTGGCGTGTCATCCGCTTTTTGACTTTTTGACATTAACAATGTGACGCCCCTTCTTAACTCCTCCTACTCATTTACTGGATAGGTTCAACAGTGCAGCGGAGAACCTTCCCCAATTTGTCTCCTTGCCGAGTAGATACTATTGGGGATCTAGTTTCAGTTGTTTTTTTCTGAATTATGGTAGGTTACTTGAAATGAGACTCTGGATTCAAGGGGGTAGAACACCCCCCTCCACAGCCCCTACACACGCACATTCTCTCTGCCTGTCTCTATCTTTCTCTATGAGGTGACCAGTGGTCTGAGGACAGTTTATTTGTGTTGACTTGTTTAGCTTCGGGGTGGGGTTCAGGATTAAACTCGAAGGGCCACATTCTTCTGACGTTCACCTGAATAGACCCAGGGCCACCTAAATAGACATCTGCTCAAATCCTTTTTCTCAATGAGTTGGTGCATTTTTATATTCGGTCATTTTTCCTAACATTTACAGCTTATTTCCATTTCCTATTTACCACAGTGTATATTCTATATGTACACGGCCTTGTTTCTGTTCCAATAAATGGAATAGAACTACAGGAAACTGATGTATGTATATTTATGATGGTGAATGTAAGTATATTTTCAACATATAAATAGCCTATCTGAGTAAAAAACATTGATACATCTATTATTTTCCAGTGAAGAAAGTGCAGTTGGAGAAAGCCGTTTTCGCCAAGCTGTAGTTCAGATGCCGACTCAGACAGAAGAATCCTATTAGCTTGTTAACTCGTAGTCTCTGGGTATAAGACAGCCTTGAGCTCCAGTTGCTGTGTGGCTTTGAGCAGAGATTAAGGGGTTAAGTCTGCTGCTTGGCCTCAGGACTTTAACTTCTGTGTAGAACGTGGAGAGACTGGACCACCGCGCAGCTCAGCTGTGCAACGCAATGTTACGTCTCTCTCGCTCTTTTGCTCTTTTTCTGCTTTAATCCCTCTTTCTTTTCCTGCTTTTCTCTTTCTCTCTTTCTCTGTTGTTCTGACACGCCTAAATACACTGTAGTGTGTCAGTTGCTCCCGTCAAAAGGTGTTGAATTTCCACCGCTCCCCGCCACTCCCCCCGTCCTCCTCCTCCCTCCCTCGTCTCCTCCACTCAGCTACTTTCCTTTGGTAGGCCCTGGCCTGCTCTCAACCAATGAGAAGTCCTAAACCCAGTCTTACCCGCCAACATACGCGACGCACACAAACCGTTCCAAATGGCTCGATAGACACAAAATAGCAGAAAGGCTTTTGTCAAAAGAGATTTT
>JACXGI010002960.1:42298-67727 GCA_016801175.1 Esox masquinongy
CCCCCCCCCCCACAAACACACACACACACACAATATCTGAGCAGAGTAAAAACACAGCACAGGGCTAGGTCTTTGTTAATCTAAAAGGTCACCGCAGATTTGTGGAGGCGGGGTATATGTACTTGCGGTTTGAGGTCTGTCAGGAAGACAGACACACACAGATGGAGGGAGAAGGAGAAGAGGGGCAGAGATCTTGAATGTTGAATCTGAAAAGAGGAACTCTTATTGTTTATGTTCTCTTGTAGGCTTACGAGTGTCTGAGTATAACATTAATTATTAACCGGTTGGTTTGAGCCGTGAATGCTGATTGGCTGGAAGCCGTGACACTAAATCAGTGTTTCTCAATCCTGGTCCTGGGGACCCCAGGGTTGCACGTTTCTATTCTTGCCCTAGCACTCACACACCTGATTCAAATGTTGCCCTTCCACTTACACACATGATTGACGTAATCAACCTATAATAAAGTCTTTAATTTGAATCAGGTGTGTGAGTGCTAGGGCAATAAAATAAATGTGCACCCCTGGGGTCCCCCGGACCAGGATTGGGAAACACTGCACTAAATAGTATACATAACATCTCATTACTTTTTACTGTTCTAATTAGCTTGGTAACTGGTTTATAACAGCAATATGGCACCTTGGGGACTTGTGGTGTATGGCCAATATACCACAGCTGAGAGCTTAATCTGGCCACGTTATATTTTTTCGTGCCTAAGAAGAGGCCTTAGTCATAGACCAGTCCCACTAGGGCCTCATTTCTAGAAATACATACTTTTCAGTGTCATATATATTCTAGCCATTCTACCTCAAAGACCAATCTGCAGTTTGTGAAAATTTATAAATAAAATTATTTTGGCATAGAGAGTTTAGAATTTAAGTCTCTTAGCAGACAGACACTCTTATCCAGAGCAACTTACAGGAGCAATCAGCATTAACAGACTTGCATAAGAACAGCACAACAGATTTTTCACCTAGCTGGCTGTGGGATTCAACCTGGGAAACCTTAAGTTACTGGTCAGATGCTCTAACTGCTAGGATACTTGCCTGTAGTGGATGATAGTGTCAGAAAGATAAAGACAGAGATGTAGAGTATAATAAAGTGTTAGAGAGTTATTTGCTCAGCCAGCGTTTCTCGGGAGCAGAACATAGCAGTGGTGCCGGTCCGGGTGTGAACATGGCGGACAAACATGGCCGTATCCCACAATCCTCTGTGGCCAGCTCTTTCCCAATATGACACAGAAATGCCACAGAGGTCAAAATGTGGGTTACATGGAATGCCTGTGCAAGATTCTATACATGCCATTCGTTTGTGAGTAGTAAATGCCAATCAGTGACTGGAGCAAAAACTCACCACACAGAAACACACGTACACACGCACGCATGGTAAATTTATACATACCAATTAAAATGTTGAATTTAGCCCAGTTTCCATCCTGTATACACAATGTCATTGAGAAGCATGTTGTTTGTGTTTTGGCTGTCATCTAGATTTCTGCCACACACCATTCCTTTTTTCCCCCACTACTTACTGTGGTGAAATGCAACTGGTTTCTCCAGTGGGTTAGGTAACTCAGCTGTTCAGCCCTGCCAAAGCACACAGCGAGCTGATAACACTGTTTACTCTGGTTTATCCTGACTGGGCAAAATGGGTCAGGTTAGTGCACAGTGCAAACACACACACACACACACACACACACACACACACATTTTAGGAAACCTAAACCTTTGTGGAGATGTAAGTTATTCCTGTTGAAAATCCAATGTTCTTTAACACCTAACCCTGAATTGAACACTAACATTAACCCCAAAAACGTAAACATAACCCTAACTCAACCATTATTACTAACCCTAGACCTAACCCCTAACTCTTATTGTAACCTTTTACCGAAACTTAACCCTTAAACCAGAAACCAAAGGTCTCCATAAAGTCAACTGTTCCTTGCAGATAATTTTTGTCCCCAACCAAATGAATACAACGTCAGTGGACACACACGCACACGCACGCACATGCACATACACATACAATTTTCCTATAAAAATCAGGACATGAAAAATGCTTACTCTAAACATACTCTAAACATACTTTAAAACAAACAACAACCTCAAAACCTGATCTCCAACCTAACTGGTAATATATAAACCTAATTGTAACCAACGCTGGCCAAAATAAATATTATTTTCAAAATCGGGACAGGTTTAACCCTGGGTTAAATGGAGACAGGTTTAACCCTGGGTTAAATGGAGACAGGTTCAACCCTGGGTTAAATTGGGCCAGGTTTAACCCTGGGTTAAATCAGGACAGGTTTAACCATTCCCTGGTTTAACCTCAATTGGGGGACAATCAATTTAAACAAACAGACCTAACCACACACACGCACACACACATACACACAGATTTGCCCATACATATACATACCTCCCAGACACACATACATGCATCACGTGCTTTATGTGCAAGACAACATGCTACACAGTCAGACAAACAGACATGTGAGACAGGCAGACATAGAGACATGTCAGACAGACGTAAGACAGGCAGACAGGTATGGCAGATGAGGGCAATAAAACCTCTCATCAAAAGTCACCGGGTTACAATGTGTGCTTCCCTAAAAAGAAGATTGTTAGGACCATAGATAAGAAAAGGTCCCTAATGAGAAGACACTGTTGGGACCATAGATTAGAAACATGTCAAGTAAACCAAAGTCATTGTGGTCAATCGTATTGTCGTCCTTCATTTCCACCAAGTTAGGATTTTTGGTTTGAAACCTTCCGAGTTAGATCTGTGGCAAAAGTTCCCGACAAGGTCAAATGTTCCTTGTTTAAATATCCTTGAGGGTGGGATTTGCTTTTCAAATGGGCCACATGATCTTAGAGGACATTTGACCAGGGTCAGTGCCTCTCCTTGCCATAAACCCTTACTTTAACCCCTAACTTAACAGGTACTACTTTAACTGTTTACTCAGAACACATTGTCATTCACAGCCATGTTGAATGAATTAGGGATTAACTGCCTTGCTCAAGGACAGAAACATACTTTTACACATTGACAACTTGGTGATTAGAAGAACCAGTAAACTTTTGATTACTGTTTAACAGCTCTAACCACTAGGCTACTGTTCCATCCCAATAGTAAAGCAGTCTTGTTATAGACCTCTCTGCATTGAATAAAAGACTGCATGTGGAAGATGTCTAGCCACAGTTGAACTGCATATTCGACGACCATTGACATTATTCTTCCTGTCTCATGTCTTGTCTTCAGATCGCCGAAACCTACTCTACCGTGTGCAAACCCCAGAAGAAAAAACCTTCCCCGGAAACGAATGGAGCAAAGACCCTCCCACGCAACCACTGCTCTCGGGAGGAGAATGCAAGCAGTGGGGGGAACGGGGGAGGGAACGGGGCGAGGGGTGGTCCAGCCGGAGGAGTGAGGGGCCGAGGCCGGGGGGTCCAGGGCGGCCAGGCCCGATCCCATGAGGAGCCCTGCTACGAGCCAGTCGGCGAGAAGACCTGGCCCTCCTGCGTGGTGGCCGAGTCTGACCCGGCGTACGCCACCATCGACTCCCATCGGAAACGCGAGCGGTCGGGAGACCACGGCGGGGGTCTTGGGGTGAACCCCACCCTGAAGCCCAGGAAGAAGCCTCCTCAGCAGGGAGCAACGTCTCTGGGGCCACCTGGTCCCCGAGGACCTCCAGCGGTACCCCAGGCACCTCCAACCAAGGTCCTGCCTGGAGGGGAAAACTTCTATGAGACCATAAGCGATGTGAAACAGGGGGCCAACAGCGCCAGCACCACCACCATCTTCACCTTCAACGACGGGATGGAGATGTACGTCACCGGGCTGTAGCGGAGGGGCAGCAGCGCGCAAACACCCTGAGATGGGACCCGGTTGGGTTCTCCTGACCCTGTCCACACCTGATGGACTCAAAGGGACTCGAATGAATGACACCCGTGGGTGAAACCAAACCGTGGAAGTCACTAACATAGAGTAATACAATGTTTCCCGTATTGGTTCATGGCCTCATCCAATAACAGAAGACCATTTTGGCGGTTTGGCTGGTGAGGCGTTCATCAGGTTTAGACAGAGTCTGACACCGGACTCAACCAGTAGGAGAAATAAACTTGGTTGACTGATACAGGGAGGTCTGATTGTGGGTCAAGGGTCGGCCATATCGTCAATAGGAACCAAGTTTAAGGGGTTACCCCTAATTTGCACCATGGGACCAACAGAACCAGAATCACCCTAAGCCTCTGACTGTGTCACTGTACCAGTCTGGCAGGCCCGGCCTGAATCATCCCAGTCATCCCAGTCAAACTAAAACCAGACTAAGTGTCACTTTTTGGACCAAATGACACTGTCACTATTTGCCCTACCTTACCTGACACACTCCTTTGGATGACATTTTACACATTTATTTTTGTACAAGTGTGGCACGGTTAACAAAGCATGACCTGTTCAGAAAATAACATGATGACACACAATCAGAAATACACAGGCACACACGCTCACAAACTGTAAATAAGAATCATTGTGCATGAAAACACGCATTCTCACAAAGATGATAGAGGGAGGTGTGGAAACTCCAGGTTGGCTTTACTTCCAAGTTCTGACCCCGTTATGACATTATCAGTTGTGTCCTTGAGAAAGGTACTGCTCAACTTTAGGAGGTACATATTTTTATTTTCAAGGTTAGAAATAAAGCTTTATTGGCTGATTGGGAGGACTAATATCACACCTACACGCAAACACACAAGCAAAACACACACCTTCTTGTGCAGGGACTTGTGTAATAGAAGCAAATGGAAGTCAGATGGGAGGTTTGCTGTGCATAGCTCTTAAGCAAACATCTCGAACGGGTTCTTCCCTCCGTTGCCTGGCAGATATGGTATTACAGATCTGACATATATACCCGTACTGTGTTGGGAGTTTTACTTACTTAAACACGTCTTGGGGGCAGATCTGCCCTGAAGGCAGATATTTATGTGATTGGTTGACTTCATGGATATGGCAGAGCTTCTGTTTCAAAGGGGCTGAATATTCTAAGACAACATTTTACCAGTGCTTAAGCTCTGCCCAAATCTTTACCCTTTACCTTTACTGTAACCCTAGCCCTAACCTTAACCTTTAAACCAACTATTTTAAATTTAAAAAATAAGTGACATCACTTGGGACTTAAGCTCTGCTCACTACATAGAGTCAAGCAATTTTGTTAATTTCTGCTGTCAGGGCCGATTTGCCTCGAAGACACATTTGAGTAAAATCCGACTTGCTACCTGCGCAGCAGGATACCCTGACCTGAAGGAGGTGCCCTTGTCTCCAACCCAACACACTTTTTCTTGTACACTCTAATGCTTGTTGTTCAGTGTTGTTACCCCTAACTTTTGATTGACAGCCTACAATTTGGTGACAACGGAGATAACTACAAAAACAAATTCACTGGAAATCTGAAATACAACTATCAAATGTATACATTGGGAGACATCTTTACAAAATGTATGACTGGATCTTGTAAAGTTGAGTTGAGCTCAATCGGTTGATAGGGCAGGGTAAAATGGCTGCTGTTTTTCCACCCACAACCACTGGGCTTGACCACAGTGACTGACCACAGTGCAACAACTGACACTTGTAGGCATAGTTTAACCGCAGCTCTTCCCTTTTCACATCTCAAAAGTAGTCTAACGTCAAGTTAAATCCATATACCAAATGATTTGTGGTGCACAGTCTTTGAAAGAAATTGGCAGTATTTTGTCTCAAATGAACAGTGATGATTGGCACAGTTTAAGTCGATTTTGGGGCGAAGTGTCCCATAGAGTCCTGATTTTGTTATACTTTAGTCAGCTTTTATTTACTGTAGATTGTTATTAAAGTTATTTGAGAATTTTACTTGCATGGCAAATCACACATGCTAACACATGCACACACACACGCACAGTTGGCAGAGATACATCAGGTCAGGGACTCAGCGTGGGCTGGGTAGATTTTTTCCCAGAACAGATTTCACAATCTCTACTTAGAACCTTTACTCAGCCTGTCCCTGAGAGACAGAAATTAAGAGGGAGAGAAAGTATTAAACATCTGTATTAACTGGAGATGCTTCATCATTGGCAGTTAATGTGTCATTTCTCTGGGGCGTCGTGAACGTTTGCTTTTATGGCCAGGCTAATGGAGTATCGGAGGACGGCGGGGTAGTGAAGGGCGTCTGTGTAGCAGGGTCCTGATTCGCTCACCCGGCTGGAGTCAATGCCAGAACTCAACTCCTGCTTCTTGGGCCGCACTCTGCCTGTCAATTGAGAGAGCCGCGGAGGGTTTGAAAATAAAGTGTAGGGCATCCCATTACCAGGGAGCGTCTTCTGGAAGGACCGCTTCAGCCTGTGCTGGTCTATTGTAAACAATCTCGCATGTTGTTCTTTGTAGAAATGTGATTTTGGAAAAAAGGTACATTATAGGTTTGATAGAGAAACTTAATAACATTTAGAGGTAGAGAGAGACAGAAACTGCTCAGGGACCAAGTGAAAGAGATATATTGAGAGTCGATAATAACCGTATGATATAACAGAGCTTGCAGAAGTTGGGCTTCTATAACGAGACATGGTGATGTTGCCGTGTATGGTTAGATTAATGACGAAGTATGTATATCTGCCGAAATGCACTCTGTATTTCCTTAATGCACAGGTTACGTTCATTTTTTTTAACCTGTTGATCTTGCTACGTGTTTAAATAGCTTATGTCACTGCCATGGAGACGGTACTCGTTTGTTTAATGGTGCAATTTCTCTGCTTGAAACAATGCATGTTTTTTGACCAAATGAAAATACAAAGATATTGTGATACCTAATTTATTTCCTGACGTTTATTTCTTGTTTTTCTGTTTTTGTCAAAAAATATATAATTCCATTCCTGGATTAGCTCTGTTAAACATTATAAAGAGAGATAGAGAGAAAGAGAGAGAGAGAGACAGACACACCCTCTTTTCTCCCTATCTCCATAAGCCAAATACTGAAACTGGCACAAGAGCTGTTGGGCGGTTGCCAATAGAAGGGGGAGGCGCACTTGGATTCTTTCGTCCCCTTTAAAATCCTCCCTCCCTCTCCTTCTGTTCCGCCCCTCAATAAAACCACACAGACCTGTCTATCTCCCTCCTCGTTATGTTGGGGCGAGATAGGGCCTTTGATGTATGCTTCTTCTGAGGACCCAAGGAAAAGATATAGGGGCTGGGGGGAATGGCAGGGGGTCATGATGACACACCGCTCTTTCAATATCAATGGAGGCGCAACACTTTTATTGGTATGCGATTTGACCGATCAATAGATTTGACCAGTGAACAGATCCAGCACCATCTACCACTGCCACTGCTAGACTGAGGAAATCTGCTGACCTTTCAATCAAACTGTTTATCCAGACTGATTATACAAAGACATGGCCTGACCAGGACCAAATAAAGGAATAATGGAAAAATCCTTTGCGACTGCCTATTTTAGCAAATAATGTATTGTGCATCAATTTACTTTTACCTGTCGGTTTAGCACACACATAACTGACAGAGAGAAGCTCACATAAATTGCCTACATGTTGAAGCAAATGGTGTAATGTGAAATATTGTTGTTTTGATGTTATACAGAACTATTTCACTTATTGGTTATATGCTGAAAGTTGTGTGGTGGAAATAATAAAGGTTAATATCACACATTGCGGTTTAACATTGGCGCAAGGATAGGATGGTTATCTTATCCCCGAAATTAATTGAAATATTTTCAAATGATAGGTATGAAGGCCCACTGGCTTTGTGACTGCCAGCATCTGTGGCCTATGTTGTGTGTTTCCATATGACACAGGGTCTTAATGTGAAAAAAAAGATATATCAGAACATATATATATATATATAATTGTGAAAATGTGCAAAAGATTGTAAATGTTTTATAATCATTCATAAAATATCAAAGTCTCAAGTTTTTACTTTTGTAATAAAGTAGCACCTTAAAATGTATCTGTGTCATCTTGTATAATCTTTTATGCTTGTTTTTTCAACACATCATAGGCTGTTACCAGGTTGGTTGACAGTGATCTAACAGAAGTCCACTTGCAGCTCAACGTTGGCTGCTACTCTTAACATATCAAGTATCAACCCAGTATCAGTCATCTCCCTCCTCACGTCAAAAATCAAACATGCTTTAAACTAGTGCCACCCCTCCTTGTCAACTCTCCTCATGTCTGCATTGGTCAGTTATCACGTTGTTCTATTAAAGCCTAATGTCTCCAAACCCCTTACCCTTATGGCAAGCCGTTTTAACATTTAATGAAATGTATTCTTTAGTTACTAGTAATTATCCCAATTGTTAGTAACATGTTCAGTTTTAATAGTAACATTTAATAGTAACATTAAAATGTACTTACTCCAGAAGTACTCATTTCTATTCTGTTTGTTACTAATTGTTCCTTACGAAAGGATGTATGACATCTGCAACTCCATAGTAGCAATGTCCGTTTCGCCAGGACAAACAAACGATGCCTGCAGATTTGTTGCAGTCAAACTCAAATTCATTTCGGAATCTCACCAGGCAGTGCTGAGCCAATGGCACGTTGCTACACCACCCGCAGCACCCCTACTTCCCATGGTTATGGATAAATAAGTCATATCTGATGTAGATATTTAGATACAATTATATTATTGTGATAAGTTACATTGTTCATGTCGATAGAGACATCCTCAATGGATTGGAATCGCAAGCCCAGGTTGAAGTGCTTTGACATTTTTCAAACTGCGTAATTTCAGTGCAGCTAGTCCGTGAACATAACTGTAAGTTAGCAGCCTTGCTTTTTGTACAACCCCATTTCCAAGAAATTTGGGACGCTGTGTAAAAAGCAAATAAAAACAGAATGCAATGATGTGCAAATCATTTAATCCATATATTTAACTAAAAATAGTACAAAAACAACACATCAAATGTTGAAACTGAGAAATTGTGTTGTCTTTGGAAAATATATTCCCATTTTGAATGATGCCAGCGACATATTTCAAAAAAGTTGGGACATGGGCATGTTTACCACTGTGTTGCATCACCTCTTCTAACAACACTAAGCATTTGGGAACTGAGGCGACCAGTTGCTGAAGTTCTGAAAGTTAAATGTATTCCCATTCTTGCTTGATAAAGGATTTCAGCTGCTCAACAGTTGGGGTCTCTTTTGTTGTATTTTTCATTTCATAATGTGCCAAATGTTTTCAATGGGTGACAGGTTAGGACTGCAGGCATGCCAGCTTAGTACCCGGACTCTTTTACTACAGAGCCATGCTGTTGTAAAACATGCAGAATGTGGTTTGGCATTGTCTTGCTGAAATAATCGAAGCCTTCCCTGAAAAAGAGATTGTCTGGATGGCAGCATATGTTACTCCAAAACCTGTATATATTGTTCAGCATTAATGATGCCTTCACAGACCTGCAATGCCATGCCCATACCATGTGCACTAATGCACCCCCATACCATCACAAAAGCTGGCTTTTGAACTGTGCACTGATAACAAGCCAGATGGTCCCTCTCCTCTTTAGTTCGGAGGACTCAGCGTCCATGACATCCAAAAATAATTTCAAATTTTGATTCATCAGACCACAGAACTATTTTCCATTTTGCCTCAGTCCATCTTAAATAAGCTTGGGCCCAGAGAAGGTGGCATTATTTCTGGATGTTGTTTACATATGGTTTCTTTGCATGGTAGAGTTTTAACTTGCATTTGTGGATGCAGACGTACAGTGTTGACAGACAATGGTATTCGGAAGTGTTCCAGAGCCCACACAGACATTTCCACTACAGAACCATATTTGTTTTTAATGCAGTGCCGTCTGAGGGCCTGAAGATCACACCCATCCAATATTGGTTTTCGGCCTTGTCCCTTGCGTATAGAGCTTTCTCCGGATTCTCTGAATCTTCTAATGATAATATGTTCCATAGATAATGAGATCCCCAAACTCTTTGCAATTTTGATGTTGAGAAAAGTTATTCTTAAAATTGTTTCACAATTTCCCCGCACAATCTTTCACAGAGTGGTGAACCCCTCTCCACCTTTACTTCTGACAGACTCATCCTCTCTGGGATGCTCTTTTTATACCCAATCATGTTACAGACCTGTGCCAACTGACCTAATTAGTTGTGAGATGTTCCACCAGGTTTTTCAGCATTATACAATTTTTCCAGTCTGTTGTTGCCCCTGTTTCAGCTTTTTTGAAACGG
The DNA here is from genome assembly GCA_016801175.1 of Esox masquinongy. Taxonomy (NCBI): domain Eukaryota; kingdom Metazoa; phylum Chordata; class Actinopteri; order Esociformes; family Esocidae; genus Esox; species Esox masquinongy. The sequence continues at coordinate 52,516 of JACXGI010002960.1, forward strand.
GTTGAGCGTAACTGCAAACATTCTGTGCACAAATGTAAACCAATACATGCACACAACTTGATTCACAAAAAGCAAATCAAATCGACAATTCAAATTCGAAAGTATTGACTGACAAATCTGGTTGCATTTATACAAATACTATTTTAGAAATATGAGTCAGCAACCTGATCTCAAGGGACTTCATGGACTATTTTACGTAAATCCATGGCACCTGATTTCACATGATATTATACATAACCATGTGCTACCAAAACGTGTAATACATTATGAATTGGCTGAAACGTAACATATGTTACGAACACTATTAAAACGTATAATATGTTACGAATGCTATTAAAACGTATAATATGTTACAAATGCCAGACAAATGTATCATATGTTACGAATGGTACGAAAGTGTATCATACATTACGAATTTGTACAAAATGTCCTTGCTGTGTTTCAATTCGGCAATGTTCAGCTCTGAAGGCAAGCGCCCTACCCATTGCTCCACACGGGGATTATGGATTTGGGGAGAGGAGTAATGGCCTTACCAAGGTCGCTACAAAATATGTAATAAATGCATTTTAACGTAACAGTTAAGTTAACATTAGGTTTCACAGCACTGGGGTTAAGGTTAGGGTTTAGGTTTGAAGTAAGGTTAGAAAATGAAAAAGGTTAGGTTAAGGTTTGGTTAGGTTTAGGTGTCAAAGCACTGGGGTTAAGGTTAGGGTTAAGGTTTAGAAAAAAAATCACTTGTAACATATCGATGTTGTAACACCACTGCTCACTGCGTCTATAAGGAAGTTCCTATTTGGAGCAATGGGTAGAGCACCCGTCTGCGGAGTGGACTGGATTATTACGGTAACGTTACTTTACCTAACGTAATATATCTTACGAATTCAGCTGTCAAAGATTTACGTAAAATAGTCTACGTAGTCCGCTGAGACCTGGTTGGAGTCAGGTAGTGTTTGTTTGTGGATAGTGACTTACATTTGTTCATTATATTTTTTTTTACAATTCCAACTATGCATTTGTGAGTTTAATGCTGTGTATATACAAATTATGGTTTACCATCATGGATTCGCTCCTGTGTATTTACGGATCATGATTTACATTTGTGGATTGTATGCTGTGCATTTACGAATTCTGGCCCACATTTGTGAGTTGTATGCTGTTTATACAAACATTTTGGCAGTGTTCTATCTCCATACAATTCCTCTTCACGTTAACTTGTAGGAGCAGTGAGATGCAAGTCACGAGTCTGCACAGCTTGTAATGCCCAGCCCTGAGAGGTCGGAAAAGAGGATTTGATGATTCACTGTCAAGAGCAGCGGATAGATCTAAGAGGATGAGAACAGAGAAGAGAGTCGGCTTGGGCAGTGTTTAGAGCCTCTGTGACACCAATGAGAGTGGTTTCAGTTGAATGACCCATTTTTATTTCAGACTAGTTAGGGTGGTGGTGATCATTTTGGGAAAAATAGTGGTAAAAAAGATATAAAGAACCAACACTCTCACGTGATTTTGTAAGGAAAAACAGGCAGGATACAATTCTGCAGTTTCTGAAATTAGAAGGGTCAATAATTGTAAAGCAATGCTTGAAGTCAGAAGAAATGAAAGGAGTGGCCAGGTATTATCAGATGAGGGAAGTGAGGAATGGGAAAAGACCTCCAGAGATCATCTGGAGAAGGGAGAACAAGATTAGGTTGAGGGGGCCAGGTTGTCAGACATCCAAACATCAGTAGTTGCAGGATTTCATCTGAGGAGAGTGAAAAGAGGTTAAAGCATAGACAGGTTCAGTGTGTGAATGCCCTGTGGACTCAAAAGGCTGATTGAATTAGGTACAGATGTAATCAATTTTCTTTTTCAAGTGGTTGAAAAATAACTTTTCACTGAGCTCGCAGTGAGTCACTTAGCCACAAAGCACTATGTACGGCTGAGCTGGCAGGTAGGAAAGAGGACAAGGAGAGTTAAAGAATGTGGAGAGGGAGTCAGGTCAAAGAGGCTGAATAAAGAAACAAAGGGGAGAATGATATATCATATAGGACAGTTGATAGGATAGAGGAGAAAGCATTACGGGAGGGATGGTCATGCGTTTTTGAACAGGTCGCAATAACGCATGACCATAATGGCTGAGAGTATAGGGTTAGAATAGAGAAAAAGAAAGGAGACAAAGTACCTCTCAGAGATCTGGAGGGGCATGGCAGTGAGATAAGTTTACAGACTGACATTTCTGCAAATGAAAGAATCATATTTAAATGGATTGAAGTGAAGAAATGAAACTCTGAGGCATTGATACACTGTAGTTAAGATGAAGCAAAGAGCATTGCCTGCCTTGTGAGTAGGAGGTGACTGGCAAAGGGTGGGGTCAAAAGAGAAAAGGTGAGAAAAAAAAGTTCTGGAAAGAAGTTAACCAAAGATAGTCGTCAGGAGGTAGTCATCGGGAAATGAGCTTGTCAATCTTTTAATTTTATTTACAGTTACTTAACTAGGTAGGTTGAATGAGAACACATTATAATTTTCAGCAATGACAAGGGGAATAGCCTTGACAAAGGGGTATGAGGCCTTTCCTCAATGCAACATCTCAGCAATGATGTAGCTGTACTGTGAGGCAGTGACAGACCACTGCACACCTTGTAAACCCTATAAAGCTTATGTTAATAGCATGAAATTTAACAAAAAACATTGACAGGTGAGTGAAAGAGAGAAGAGAAAAAAATCTGTTAGATTAAGACCACCACCACAATGACCAGATGCACTCGGACTGTAGGAAAACATTTATTAAGAAAGAGCAGCTGTCTTGGCAATATTTCCTGTAGAAATCCATGTCTCTGTCAGGGCCTGTGGTCAGCCTTCTGACAGTACCAGGGGTCTTTCAGAAGGAAGTGCAAAGTGTCTCAGCACTGTCCTGGTTTGATATGATGGAATTCAGACAGCACTGCCTTGTTTCGTCACACTCTAGCTATTCCGTGGCACGTCAGAAAATGCAAGTATTGCACTCTTCTCTGTGCTGCTGGCTTGTGATGGCCGCATGCCCACATTGACTGTTTATGTATTCTGACAACCAATAGGAGTGAATTGAAGGTGGAGCCCTGTGAATCTCATCTGGCTGCACGAACTGCACACAGAGTAGAGTGGGGGTGTGGCATTTTCATAGGGACCAACACTTTGCATTTTAAGCTAAGTACATACATTTATTTAATCTAACTCCTGGTTTCTCAGGTAAAAGATTTGGGGTAGGTGGATTGTTCATATTAATTTTAGCAGTGGGTAAAATGTGCTACAGTGTTAAACTGTATGTCTGTGGCAAAAATCTTCCAGTCATTTTATGATTATAATCAGGGCATGTGAGAAAGTTTGAAAAAATCTCCAGATAACATGAAACTAACTAACTTTTTGGTATTATTAACTTAAAGATGATTTGTCCATATAATTAACATGTTAACATGCAGCCATTACTTTAATTGATATTTAACTTGCTGTAGCTAAAGTTTGCAGACTTTGAGGCTTTACACCATATACACATACAGAAGGGAATGAATGAAGAACACTTCCCTTGATGATACTGAAACACCTTTCAAGGTGACTTTAAGTAGTGAATTTCAATGGCAGTGTTGAACCTTAAAACAATCTATTTCTGCTAAACCACCAAAATATATCACTTACTTAACATTTAACATTTAGTTCCCCCTTAAACGTAGATAAGTCTACATTACAAAGCATGTAGATCTGTGTTTTTTAAATCACTTATTACGTTATGTGTTTATCATCTTGCAATTAAAGGCATTTGGCCAGGGCATCATTGAACATAAAAAATGGTTCTTAATTAACTTAAATATCGATTAAATAGATAAAACAGCCTTATTACGACCACAATTGGATACAATGATAACGTCATGAAGTCAAAGGCTGTTTTGTCTTAACATACCTGGTGAGAAAACGACAATTATTCTGTCAAGATGTAAATGCAGTGGCTGCTACGCTCTGCACGTAGCCTACAGCAGACATTGCTTCTAGGCTTAAGGTTTTCATTTCTACCCTTTTTCACCGGCCGGCAAAGGGCAAACTGAAGTGACACACCCCCAATCTTCGCAGACAAAAAGTTTATGACACGGTCCAAACTACCCAATGGGCTGCTGACTAGAGATGGCCGCGTGCCAACATTGACTGTTTATGTATTCTGACAACCAATAGGAGTGAATTGAAGGCGGAGCCCTGCGAATCTCGCCTGGCTGCACGAGCTGCACGCGCATTAGAGTGGGGGTGTGGCATTTTTTGTTGGAAAAAAAGCAAAAAATATAATATCCCCTTGACCTGGTCGGATTCTGGGTGTCTCGGGACGAGGAGAGGTCCATACCTCAGAATAGCGGTAAAGTAGATCGTTTCAAGACAATCCTATTAAATGTAGTTTATTCCCGATGCGCTAAAATCTGTAGAAAGCGGGTAATCGTTCTTTACTCCCCACCTGTCCGATCCTAAAATGAATTCTAAACGTCTGCTTGACATGTCTACCATTGGAATACGGGTCGGTAGCGCTTCGAAACAAGCCGGTATGGACCAGCATGCAAAGGGTTCCAAAGGACGCGAAATGGGAGTCGCCACCACTGCGGACAGCGGTGTTTTTCTCGCGTGCAAAAACAGTTCCACAAAACGAGCTATTTTCTACAAATTCGTGCTGGACGATGGTTCTTCGGGAGGATTTACAAGCCAGGACAGCATCCTAAATGGGAATGACCTGTCGTCAGGGAGTGAAAAATACCCACAACTGAATAAAGTATGTGCTATTACACTGTCATAGCAGTTACGTGCATACTGCACTTGAGCAGTGAGTTGTTTATATTAGAAAAGTGTGATGCTATTATTTGTGTAATGGTGTTAGTTTCTTACGTCTTAAATCTTGTTTCTATCAAGTTTTCATATTTGCGGCATTGTTGCGGAAAAGCCTATACTATTGCATTCACGGGGGAGTACCGAACTAGCCCGGTCTTACTTTTTTCTTGCCTTGGCTAAAGAAGCTAAATGTTTGACGTAAATCGGTTACTTTTCTAAGTGAAAATACATCTGACATATTACAATACTGTGCAACTAACCCAAGTTAGTTATATCCTATGAATTGCAACTAGTATGTATGACGAATATAATTTGTTAAAATGGCGGCTATTGCATGTTCAAAGTTTAAAGGAAAAAGAGGGTTGGGACTACAAACAAATTTCCCCTCCCACATAGCTTTCAGCAGGGAGGTAGACTATTTTTAAACCGGCTTTGAGTGAGAAATATTAAACATATAACATTTCAATACATGACAGTTGTGTTTTCCTATACATTTACAGACGTAAAGGTACATAGTTTAAAATAGCTTATAATTAGACGAAGGGGCCAATGACCTACCACTGAAGAGTCTAGTTAATGTCATAAGCCTAACATTTTTTTTATAAACCATAATTTTTGTTCTGTAATCCTATATGTATCACTTTTTTCGTGTTTTATAATCAAAAGTTTTAGCAGATTTAGATATTGGAGAGGTGTACATAGGGTTAATATGCTTTTAAACAGCAGACAGGCTTGTCAGCTTCTCCTATTGGTTGGACCGATTCAGAACTTTCTATATTCCCTCAAAAACCCAACCCCCTATCCCCAACCTACATCTCCTCCCAGAGAATGCGTTCGTTTAACAAATGGTAAATAAAACTACATAATGAACTGTGACTTTTCTTACTACAGGCCGTGGAAGCAAAAAGTCCTACTATATCAGTTGTGAGACTTTCATTTGAGAGCTAATTGGTTTGTGCGCATTGTTATCCATTCTTCAGGCAGGTTATGGTGGCGAGGCTGATGAGAGAACCAGCGGTCGAACTGATGTCCTTAACCTCAGTCACACACACTGCCTAGTCCCGAATGGGCAGGAGGGGGACAAAGAGATGCACTTGGAGGCCACAACCCCGCTGGTGCCAGGCAGTTGCCAGACAACAAATGGACATCAAGTTCCACCTGAAGAGAAATACCCCCACCCCTCTTCCTACATACCCGTCCCCCGACGCAGGTGGGCAAAGCATGACTAATGACACAAGCTAGATGAATTGGAATTGACTCTGAACTGATTGATTATATTTGGTTACCCCGTGGTTTAGGTATACATTTTGTGGGGGAGGTTTGGTTCGATGACCGCTTTTGGATTCTTGAGAAGGGTTTCAGAATCAGAATGGTTCTGTATTTTTCTCAAGATGATTCAAAGCCTCTGACGGTCAGAGTTCTAGAATAAGGTCAAGATTGGGAATGGGAGATATGGAATGGTTAACTGATCAACCTAAACCAATAATTTGATGGACTAGTTGGCTTATAAACCAATCACAAGATTAGTCAATTCAAAAATCAGTGCACAGGAAATCAATGGCTTGTGTCTCTGCCTTTAAAACCGTGGCTTACAAATTTAGATCCATGTATCACTTCATGGAGACTTACTTGATCGATCACATGGACATTGTGTCCATGAAGAAAGGTTTCTATTTTCTGAAGCATCTGGATTGGAAATGCAAGGTTATATAATTTTTGATCTCCTTATAATCTGAAAGTCACTGTTATGGCCTGGGGATTGACTCCTGCTACTTAAACCATATCTCATAATCAAATGAAAGGATTAGTGTCTTCCTGTAATCTATAGTCTTGACCTAAACCCTGTCTTCAGTAAGCCAGGCCTGTGCTCTCCATGGCTAGACAAACCTCTGTGTGTGCGTGTGTGTGTGCGTGTGTGTGTGCGCGTGTGTGTGCGTGTGTGTGCGTGTGTGTGTGCGTGTGTGTGTGCGTGTGCATGTGCGTGTGCGTGTGTGTGTGTGTGTGTTTCTGTGTTTATATGTTATTTTCTCTCAGTCGTTTGTAACTGTTGTGTCAGTGGCTAGCAGAGCAAGAGAAGCTCAAGGCTGTTTTCTCTGTTGCTGTGACACACACACACACACACACACACACACATTGCACTCTCTCTGATAGGAATCTGCTGAAGCAACACACTCACACACGCATTTATTTTTCTATTCTTGTGGGGACCTGAGACCTAACCCTGACCCAAAAATCCATGTTTCCTATTCCCTATTTCTGATGTTCAACCATACACTAACCATAACCTTAATATCCTAACTTTTATCCTTAAACTAAAACTAGTCATAACGTCTAAACCTAAGTGGTACTGCCTAAACATGAAAGTAATCCTAACACTATGCCCAATTGTATGATTTTCCCTGAACCTAACATCTCAGCTGGAAATGGCATTTTGCCTATTGTCGACCAGTCAAAAAACCTTGTGGGGACTGATTCCTCAGGTTTTTCTATGTTTGTGCGGACCTCTGGTCCCCACAAATACACAAATTTGGAATAACACACACATCGGTCTGGACCCAGGCAGCAGTCAGAAAGCAAGAGATATGTGTCTGTTCTGGGATATGGTCAGCCCGTAGGCCAGCCAGCACTCTGATAACACTGTTACATAACAAACCAGAAGTCTGGGAACGGCTGGAGGCATGCAAAGGTTAGGATCTTTTTAAATTTTATATTCATATTTTTTTTTAAATCTTATTAGATTGGCGCAGTTGTCTGTAAGGGAGGGGAGCTATGTCTTTGTGTGTGATTAATGTGGCTGTGCATTAAGAAAATACCCTGCGCTGGCAGAGAGCTGAGGCTGAGGGAGATGGAATCCAAAAATGTGAAGTTCATACACAAGGTGTCATGTATGATGAGAGCGGAGCATGAAGCAAGATTGAGCTGGCTCCAATTTAGTGACGGTTGCATTTTTAGTGTTTCTGTGTGTTTCACCATGTGAGTGATGTGTGGGTGAGAAATGAATGTGTTTGTGTTCGCTTGGGAGGGCTGGCCAACAGAGCTGCTGCCATGTTCACCTTTCACCTTCCCACTTGGCCTGATTTGAAACCACCCTTTTCCCCTCTATATGGGGATAACTCCTTTACTATGCCATGTTTTCAGTCTAACAACCGCACTGGCCAGGCCTTGCTAACAGAGGTTGCATAACAACCTTACATAATCCTTTGGTGTATACTTGTAGAGGCCCATGTGGTTACTTTAAAGGGATTCTTCAGGGTTTCGGCAGTGGGTCTCTTTATCTACTTCCCCAGAGTAAGACTGGGATTGTGTATATATATGTCTCTGCGTTCAGTTTTGAAGGAAGTTGATACCCAGAGTTTGCGTAATTGCAAGCTAGAGTTAGTGCAACAACTGGAAGTATATCTTAGTTAGCATTGACTTGCTAAACAACCTCTAACTTCCTTCATTCTGGACACAGAGACATGACAATGATATCTCCAAGTTCATTAGACTCTAGCATTGTAGGTAATTGCCAAAATCCTGAGCTATCCTGTTTTCCTTTTCAGATTATCTCTTCATCATCCTCTGCTCGCATTCAAATGGCCATTGCTCTGTGTTTGCTGATTGTATTTAATTTATCTGGTATTGCTAAGTAATATGTATTGCCTGTATGGCTATGTCTGTATTAATGCTGGGGTGAAACTGTTCAAATAGTGTAAGCATACCTATTAAGCCCACATACCCTTTAAGGTCACTTCCATTTGTACTTAAATCAAAAAGAGAAAAAATGTGTTTTTGTGATGCTGTCTTTACCAATGTCAATATCTGCTTGTTATATCCATGTGCATTTTTATTTTAAGCCAGTTAGATATGACATTAATAAGTTATGGATGACCAGGTACTACTACTTCATGCAAGTTGCAGAAAGGTTGGTGTGTAGAAGTCCAGATACTAAGATTTTTCATATATTTTTATCTTTTTTTGTGTAAGTACTCTTAATCTGGGGAATAACAACAAATATCTACAATATGTGTAAGTACATAAATTGTTTGAAGTAACTGATGGCCTGCCTCTATGCTCTCCACTCTCTCACTCAGAGCAGGGTGGGGCTAGTGCCATGGCATCGGTTATATTGCCCCCCCCAACTGAAGCTATTTGATAGTACTTTGTAATCGATAATCGTGTAATAACAGTTATCGATGGTGAAAACACACACCTTCTATCACAATAAAAACAAAAAACCCAATCAATTGTAGTACATACATATACATTTTATGAGATAAACGTCGGTTGTGTTCAGACATGAGCAAAGTCAAAATGAAAATTACCAAATGCTTTTCATAAGGATCAGTATACACTTTGCATGATTTTGTAGTTTCAGTTTATACACTGATGAGCCAAAACATTATGACCATGTGCCTAATATGCTGTTGGTCCTCCATGTGCTGCCAAAATGGCGCCGAACCGCCGAGGCATGTGCTCCACAAGATCCCTGAAGGTGTCCTGTGGTATCTGGTGCCAAGACATTAGCAGGAGATCTTTCAAGTCCTGTAAGCTGCAAGTTGGAGCCACTGTGGATTTGACTTGTTGGTCCAGTACATCCCACTGATGCTCAGTCGGATTGAGATCTCGGGAATTTGGAGGCCAGGGCAACACCTTGAACTCTTCATCATGTTCCTCAAACCATTCCCAAACAATGTGTGCTGTGTGGCAGGGCGCATTATCTTGCTGAAAGAGGCCACTTCCATCAGAGAATGCCACTGCCATGAAGAGGTGTACCTGGTCTGCAACAATGTTTAGGTTGGCGGCACGTGTCAAATTGACGTCCACATGAATGCCCGGACCCAGGGTTTCCTAGCAGAACATTGCCCACCACAGTCGGTCACATCACATGGCCATCTTGGGCACACTGAACGCTCTGCGGCTACGCAGCCCCATACAGAGCAGGCTGTGATACACTATGTGTGGTGACACATTCCTCCCATAATCATCATAACAATTTTTTTTGACTTGTGCCACTGGAGACCTCCTGTCGGTTCGGACCAGATGGGGTAGCCTTTATGGCCCTTGCGCATTGATGTGCCTTGGATTCCCAACACCCTGTCATCGGTTTGTGGTTTGTCCTTCCTTGAACCACTGTTATTAGGTACTCACCACTGCTGACCGGGAGCACCCCACAAGCCTTGCCGTTGCAGATTTGCTCTGACCCAGTCATCTGGCTGTAACAATTTGGCCATTGTCAAAGTCACCAAGGTCTTTACTCCTGCCAATTTCTCCTGGATCCAACACGATGACTGTGCCATCTAATCTACCCAGACCTTGACATGTGCCCCTGTTAGGAGATGATCGATGTTATTTACTTCATCTGTGAGTGGTCATGTTTTGGCTCTTCAGTGCATTTATCTCTGATACATTTATTTCAAACTATCTTAGTCAAAGAATGAGATGTTCAGTCTTTTAGTGCACAGCAGTTGTTGTTCCTATTAAGCCCATTTGGTTAATTTGTATTGAAACAAATGGCATAGGTGTTTTTTGCTTGCATTCAAAAAGCCTACTTTACAGAGTTAGGCCTGCATTATCCCATAAAGGGATCATTTGATAAGTTCAGTCTTTTTTACATGTATTGATGAACATTAAAATGTTGTAAGCGCAAATTTTAATGATGTGTTGCAATTTTAGGTATGTGTCCACAATTTCAAATGTATTTCTTTTCTGAATCCTTTTTAAGTCTTGAGATGGGCTTATATGGAAGATCCATAGACTATAAGGTTTGTACCTATTAAGCCCAGCAGAGACTTCTCACATTAAATGAAATATATTTTCCGGAAATGAAAAGAAATGGTTAAAACAAAATTTTTTTATTTTATTTCCACTTAAAGTACCATATATATTAGATATATCTCAACTTGGTGGGCTTAGTAGGCACCCAGTTTTGGTGGGCTTAGTAGGCACCCAGAGTAACAAGTGGTTTAGTCCACAACAAGCATCTGTCATCAGTTTAATGCTGCGGTCTGTCATGTATTTTTACTGTCTGACATTGGACAACTGCTGGTTATAGACTACTTCTTCATGGCACAGTAGAGAGCCTTCAACTGGTTCCACTTCTTTGGACTCCCAGCTGACACATTTTAGATTTGTCTGCCAGGGTAATGTGTTAAGTAGTGGAGCACGGTTGTGTAAATGTGTTCAGTTCACCGCTGTATCGCTGTGTTACTGTTTGTTCTGTGGACAAGCCCAGACAAGCCTCAGCCCAGAGGAGATGAGAGACTGACACAGGGAACGTGTGCGCGCACATGGATGAAGCTGATTAAAAAATACAAAAGCCGTACTAACAAAAATACGTCTGGAAAAATGGTTGGGATTGGGTTAACTTTTTGCCTGGTTTGTTGCTTGTTTTTCTTATCTGTGCTCCTGCAGGTTGGTATTGGCTCTCAGGCAGTTGTTTAAAGTGAACGGCGCTGCTCTGGCATGCATGTGCAAAGCCATTACTACCCAGTTTTATATGGTGACGCCCCTGATTGATTGCTGGTCCATGATAGGTTGTCTAATCTGGATCTGAAGAACAGTAATCAGGGAGGCAAGATGAAGCTACTTCGTACATTTCCCACTCACCACACACATACACACACATGCATACATACATACACATACACAGAAACATGCGCATTCAGCCATGTTCCAAAGTGAAGTGCTCTGCGTGGGTGCAGGTCAAATGAACAGCTCCCCAACCTGGTCTCAGTGAGATCCTTTCTCAATCTGGATCTCATTGAGAACCCCACCCCCCTCCCAAACTACTCTCCAAAGTCCTATAGTGCTATAAGTACTCATTATTGCACTGTATCATGCACAAGTTGCCTGTGTGTGTGTGTGTGCGGGAACGCACACACTTGCACACGAATAGGTCAAAAGTCATTCTAGACAAACGGGGACAGGGAAGAGGGGCGGTTGTAGCCTAGCCAGCTGCATCTTGCATGCCTTGCGTTTCAGCAACACAATCTGACCTGAGTGTAGCCTGGACCATTTCGGAGCAGACACCGTGACTGAGGCATGGAACATCTCCCCAGTCCTGTCCGTCTCCAACCAGATCTCACAGGTTGACATTTGACGTTACTGACAAATGTCTGTTTTTGACCTAGTTTGGGTTGAATTCAGTCCGCGTGGTTGCAAAGAACTGGTTGGCTAACTGTTTAGACTGCGAAGGGACGCAGCGGCAAAAAGCAAACTGCACACTGGGTGAATTTCTGTGAAAACTGAGGGTGTTGTGTCTCAGCTGTTTTGGTCCCGCAGCTGCCACTCTCTGACAACGAGAAGTTAACACGCAAACACGTGCAGATACTGTGTGCTATGCTGTTTGCGCTAACGTCGCTTCACTGAGTCTACCTTTAACGCTGGGCCTAAGATAGTGTTAAACTGAAAAATTAAAACCGAGCTGTTTAATGTCAAGTAAGCTAGTGGCAGTGGGTTAGGGTTGTCATCGGCAAAGGTTAAGTGGAGTGTACCAATGACTCCGGCACCGAGGCTCCTGGGTTACATACCAGAGTTAGCAAATCAGTGAAAAGAACGTTATTATTCAACCTTTTGGGGGGACTCGACATACATTGAAGTTTGAAGTAAAAATGTTGTGAGCTCTCTGCTGACTGCCCACTCTTGCTCCGTCCATGCCAATGAAAACAAGTGTGGTTGCTTGTTGCTGGTGTGTGTTTTTGTGGTCGTGTGTGTCATTGCTGGTTCCAGGTTTCTTTCCCTCTAGTATTAGATTACACTGTGGTTGACCCTGACTCATTTTTTCATTAATAGCCTCTAAAATAAACACAGTGAAAAGGTTAATTGTGTGTGTGAGGGTGTTGTTATTACGCTTTCTGTGAGACATGAATCCTGAGTCGAGTTGAAGAAGTATAATCAGTTTTGTAACAGCAAGTGAGAGAGTGGGAGGGAGAAATGGGTTTTGCATGCGTAGTGCGATAGACCTCTGTTGCAACCAAAAAGTACAATGCTCAGCATTTATTATTGCTGATTATTAGTCATGATTAGAGCTCTTTTCTGTGACCTTTTGACCTGTCGAGGAAATATCTGCCCAGCCTTAACGGATGGACAGACAGACACACTAACAGAGAAAGAGAGTGTTCTCGGGAATAATTAAGAGTGATGAGCAAATGACTGGATTTAGCTTTAAGGAAGTGAGAGTTGGAGATTTCTGACCACAGAGGGGAATGTTATAAATAAGGGGTTCAAGTAAAGTCCTGTAAGAGCCAAGGGGATCATTCTGAACATGAGTGGGTTTACATCTGCGCTAGAGACAGATAGAGAGACACATAGAGATCTATACTGTATGGCGCCATTCAAACATTCTCTAACTTGCCTAAGGGGCTAAAGTTCATTAAAAAATGCCATGATATCTTTATACCAAACAAAACACTTTACGTTTGCTGACAAACCTCACAAATTACTGACTAGAGAACTGCGTAAAATTGAGAGTGACTGTATGCTGTCCCTCAAGTCAAGTCTGTTACCGGGGAGGTACTGTCAGGACTTCAATGATAGATTTCTAAAGCAGACACTACCCCTTTAAACGTGAAAAAATGTTTGAAGGATTAAATTTCCATTTGAGTCAATAGGATTCGGACTTCCTGAATGTGCAAATATTCCTCTTGAGAAATTTGGGAAACAATTTCTCCCCTGTATGTCCGTCTAGACATCCTTTACCTGTACAAGATTTCTGTCCTGGCCCAATGTTGTTATTACCTTTTCACAACCGACGGGCAACAATTCATACAGCTCTGTTGGTAGAGTATGGAGTATGCAGTGACAGAGTTGTGGGCTCAATTCCCACAGGGGGACAGTATAAAGCAAACAAAAAAAGTATGAAAATGTTGGCTCTCACTACTGTAAGCTACTCTGAATAAGAGCTTCTGCTAAATGATGGATATGTAAACCCAGAATAGGTTGGGTCATACAAATGGATTTTCTTTATTCCACAAAGACGAAAACATACAGTGGGGAGAACAAGTATTTGATACACTGCTGATTTTGCAGGTTTTCCTACTTACAAAGCATGTAGAGGTCTGTAATTTTTATCATAGGTACACTTGAACTGTGAGAGACGGAATCTAAAACAAAAATCCAGAAAATCACATTGTATGATTTTTAAATAATTAATTTGCATTTTATTGCATGACATAAGTATTTGATACATCAGAAAAGCAGAACTTAATATTTGGTACAGAAACCTTTGTTTGCAATTACAGAGATCATACGTTTCCTGTAGTTCTTCACCAGGTTTGCACACACTGCAGCAGGGATTTTGGCCCACTCCTCCATACAGACCTTCTCCAGATCCTTCAGGTTTCGGGGCTGTCGCTGGGCAATACGGACTTTCAGCTCCCTCCAAAGATTTTCTGTTGGGTTCAGGTCTGGAGACTGGCTAGGCCACTCCAGGACCTTGAGATGCTTCTTACGGAGCCACTCCTTAGTTGCCCTGGCTGTGTGTTTCGGGTCGTTGTCATGCTGGAAGACCCAGCCACGACCCATCTTCAATGCTCTTACTGAGGGAAGGAAGTTGTTGGCCAAGATCTTGCGATACATGGCCCCATCCATCCTCCCCTCAATATGGTGCCTCCCCTCAATATGGTGTTTCCACCTCCATGCTTCACGGTTGGGATGGTGTTCTTGGGGTTGTACTCATCCTTCTTCTTCCTCCAAACACGACGAGTGGAGTTTAGACCAAAAAGCTCTATTTTTGTCTCATCAGACCACATGACCTTCTCCCATTCCTCCTCTGGAACATCCAGATGGTCATTGGCAAACTTCAGACGGGCCTGGACATGCGCTGGCTTGAGCAGGGGGACCTTGCGTGCACTGCTGGATTTTAATCTATGACGGCGTAGTGTGTTACTAATGGTTTTCTTTGAGAGTGTGGTCCCAGCTCTCTTCAGGTCATTGACCAGGTCCTGCCGTGTAGTTCTGGGCTGATCCCTCACCTTCCTCATGATCATTGTTGCCCCACGAGGTGAGACCTTGCATGGAGCCCCAGACCGAGGGAGATTGACCGTCATCTTGAACTTCTTCCATTTTCTAATAATTGCGCCAACAGTTGTTGCCTTCTCACCAAGCTGCTTGCCTATTGTCCTGTAGCCCATCCCTAGAGCCTTGTGCAGCTCTACAATTTTATCCCTGATGTCCTTACACAGCTCTCTGGTCTTGGCCATTGTGGAGAGGTTGGAGTCTGTTTGATTGAGTGTGTGGACAGGTGTCTTTTATACAGGTAACGAGTTCAAACAGGTGCAGTTAATACAGGTAATGAGTGGAGAACAGGAGGGCTTCTTAAAGAAAAACTAACAGGTCTGTGAGAGCTGGAATTCTTACTGGTTGGTAGGTGATCAAATACTTATGTCATGCAATAAAATGCAAATTAATTATTTAAAAATCAT